>MU228059.1:435295-450512 GCA_018584345.1 Thuja plicata | reverse complement strand
TCTCTCTCTCTCTCTCTCTCTCTCTCTCTCTCTCTCTCTCTCTCTCTCTCTCTCACACACACACACACACACACACACACACACACACATTAAGACTCTCTCCCTACCCCTAAAGACACCTAGGGCCCCTTAAGACACCTAGGACCTCTTATTAGGACCTTTTGTGGTAGAAGATTCCTTAACAACCCTTATTGTGACATAAGATTCCATAAGATTCCTTAAGATCCCTTAGTACAACCTATTATGACATAATAGGTCTTATTATGACATATGACCCCTTAGGATGACCTATTACAACATATGACCCCTTAAGACATCTACGACTCCTTAAGACACCGAGGACCCCTTATTAAGACATTTTGTGATATAAGATTCCTTAAGATTCCATAAGAACCCTTAGTACAACCTATTATGACATATGACCCCTTAAGATGACATGTTACAACATATGACCCCTTAAGACACCATATTACAATATATGACCCCTTAAGATTCCTTAATCTAACCTTTTCTGATGTTTAGATCTTTTTTAACGATATTTAAATTTATTTATGATATGTTTAAATAAATTATGTATAGTTAGACCTTGTTTTAAAAATTGTACTTTATTACACATCTCTCTCTCTCTCTCTTTTTCATATCCATAATTTAGTATTGTATAAGTATAATTTTAGATTTAGATATTAGTTTACATTTTACATGCACTTGTAATGTACTTTTACTTAATTGTTAACACTTAACACATATTACCCCTAGATGGCCACACATGATAAGGATGCACCTAGGGGTCAGGATGCAGGTGAGGGTTAGGCACCTGATGTTGGTGAACACCCTATTCCACCTCGTACTCCACATATAACAAGCATTTTTCAGACTTCTCAGACAGAGATGGACCAACTTTGAGACTCTATTAGTAGATCTGAGGATGGGTTGTATAGAGACATTTTCCTTCTATATTGAGGATTCTGGAGGACTTGACTATGAGATTGATATCTCATTCATTTTTTAGACCATAGGTTATTGACACTATTTTTTGAGAGTTGAGAGTTAAGTTCTTGGGCGATGTATCCTTAGAGACGGTCCAGAGCTGTGTCCCTAAGGATATCATAAAATGAGAGGTCTTCCCATATTATGATGGGAAGGCCAAGATGAGGGCCTATCAGGTTACATGATGTGTGACTTCTCAGATAGTGTGCATGATATACCCCTAATTTCTTGCAGCACATGGTCGTTATCCTAATAATGACAAGATTCCATTATATTTTTTCCATCATTTGTACACTGGGTTCCATTTGGGACTCAACGTCAACTATTTAGATCTTCCAAGATATTATTGGTCAAGGGTGTGGCAAAGTTGTAGATCATGATCAATATCATAGGACTAAACGAGTCATACCTCCTCACAACTAGTTGGTTGGTAGAGGACTCTGACAGTGGTACCGATGATGGCTGCTACTAAAGATAGAGTGATCATTGCTTCCTACAAGGAAGTAGTCAACAGGATAGGGAGTATTGCTTCTGTAGCCACCACCATTACTTATAACACACTCAACATATACATTTTGACTAGACTGAGCCAATCGAGATCATCTTTTGAGGCTTCATCTAGTACTATTGTAGGCTCGAGTGCTAACACATATAGAGCTATTGGTCTTCCTTCACTAGGAGAGATATGAGCACTTTCTAGACATCAGAGTCATTTGGATTTGGCACCAAGGATAACTCTAAGAAACCCCCTCCTCCTAAAAGTGTAAAATCCTGGCCAATCGTACATTAATTTAGGGTAAAAATTTTCTTGATGATGGCAATTTTTTTTCCAAATCAGGAAAACAATATAAAGGCAAAGGCGAATTGTTCCCTGCCGAATGAAAATTCCATAAAATCCTCGCAACTAATACATTAATTTGGGGGAAAATATATATTGTATGAGGCGAATGCTTTTATTTTGAATTAAAAAATTATAATATATGAGGTGAATGATTTTTTTTTGAAGGGAAAAAAATAAATGTAATGGCGAATTTTATCTACTGTTTGAAAATTTATTTATTTTACTGGCTAATTTTTTGTTAACTATAGGAAAATAAATATTTTATTGGCAATTTTCAAAGGATGGGACTCGTCATGTGGGCCAATGTCAAATGGAAATTTATTAGAGATGTAACATTGTAATTAATGTAATATCACGTCCAACGAATATCACCTTTATTTGTTGTGAATATAACTGATCACACATGGACACATAACCTAATTATTAATATCCATTGTTTTATATTGTTAAATGTATTATTCGAGACCATTTGATGATCCTAGATCAATGGCTGAAATTTAATTTCGGGCTGAATTTCTTGAAGGAAACAGAGTTTTGCAGAAAGTCACTGGAATGATGACACATATCAAGCCTTAAAAAGTGCACCGTAACCATGATCATTGATTACCACTGGTTATTTTTTTACGTGGACGGTGGATAGTACAACTGCAACTTGTAACTCATAACTTGATAAGAAATAAATGCCTTGTTAGTGACATTCTTTAACTGCCATCTTTAACTATGATAGTATGCATGCATTTATGGGAAAGATTTATATTTAAGATTAAAGAAAATGGATTAAATATGATTAAAGAAAGAATAATTAATTGCTAAGTATCTGTGATCACTATCAATCAAGGGGTCGGGGCTAATTATAGACAATCTAGCTTCTTTCTTCTTCATTTTTCTTTTGGTAGATTAAGAGTCAGAGCTGCCGGTGGTTGAATTTCTTCCTCTGGTTTTAAGGTTTAGGTTTTTAGGTCTTTAGGCTGTCAAAAATTAAAGATGGACACACCAATCCATTTGAGATGCACATCCCCAGATGACCAGAGGTCCTTTTTGGGCAATGTCTCAGAAGAAATCCTCACTTCCGTTTGTAGGGAGGTTGGTGGCGGTGCTTTTATAAATTCTACTGTGTTGATGTTATTGGGTCAGGATTTCCTTGAGAATTCTGACAGATAGCATGTCTACAAGGACATTATGTCCCATTTTTTTGCATCTCTCCTCGACCTTGAAGGACAAATGGTTGATATGCTGATGCTACTGAGGAAGATTTTTAAAGAGAAATTCCTGGAGGATGATGTTGATGTTACTATTTTTGCAGAATTAGGGGTGGGGATCCTTGGCCAAGAGATATAGCCAAGTTGTTGGAGCCAGGTAGAAATGTGGCCAGACGACCCTTTGTGTTGAACCTCAATGACAAGAAACTAACGTGATACAGGAAATGGGCACAACTTGGGAGGGATTTTCTCTGGAAATGGTTTTTCCTTGATGAATTTGATGAGCCAAACTACACATGGCTTGAATTAGAGATTATCCTCTCTGGAAAATTCTACTCAGACAAAAGGGAAAATGAAGATCCCTAGTTTACCCATTCCTGTTACCCCAATCTTTTAACAATGGACATGCAAAGTTTCACTTTTTTTGTTTTGATTTTTTTTGTACCAATAAGAATTTTCCTAGTAGGTTTCTATTTTTATTGTGCAATGTAACTTTATAAAAAAAAATTAAAAAAATTCCCAAGTTTGTTTCAATTTTATTTTTATGGGTACAAAAAATGATTCTTAGACTGATGACATGTAACTGATTGAATGTTTGAAGATGTTAAGTTGATGATCATGCAAGGCATTAAATCAGTTAATGCATTATATTGTCATTGATGTCAACTTGATATAATCTGTATGGTCATGGAAATAGTACCAAAGACTTCAAAGAACCAATTAATCAAAGGATATGCTATCAGTAATGCATATAAGTCAAGTATTCACTAAGTGAATTTATACACCGACAGAGTGCACGCCGAAAGATAGAGTAAAAGAACAAAAGTCATAATGTTACCCGATGAGCTAATGCACAGCATTATCGATGAGAAAAGTCACAGTGTTTCCCAATGAGCAAAGAACAAAGTAACCCGACAGAAATAATTACAGTGTTGCCCGACGAAAAAGACAAGGATGGAGATCCCGATGACAATTGAAGTCACACCGATGGAATAGTAAGTTATCACCAATGACTAACTAAAGTGTTGACCAACAGAATAGAGAGTTCTGAAATGACGAAATGCTTAGTTGTCAAGAATCTATAAATAGACTTAACAGATACTTATCATTATTTTAATCATCTAGATAAAGCCGAAGATAAGTAATTGATTTAAAGTTGATTTGTCCAGTTGGCAAGAAGATCTCTTTGAAATAAAACATTAGTTTCCTTTAAATCTAATTGGCAAGAATTTTAGATCATGCCAAGATTCAAGAAAGCCAATAAAAGGTAAACCATGTCTATAAAGAGACAAACCCAATTCATTACAAAAAGAATGTGGGGTGAAAAAGAGAAGAGGAAAGATGCTAAAGAAAATCTGAAGGAGAAGAAATTCTTCATTCAGACCTGATCAATCAAGCTAAGGAAAGAGCTAGATTATGTAGACATCGACGAACAGTGAGACAACATCACAGAGTAGGACAGTGTGGAGAAAAGGTATAGAATTGATTATATTGATCAAAGAGGCAATGCACTTACAATAGATCTGAAAAATCTGAAATTAAGTTGTATATATGAGCAGATCATTAATGTTTCAGTTTAACCATTGAAGCATCAAGTCTCTTAACTGAGTAGGACTTAAAAGTCTTCTACAATTGAGATACATCCCAAGGAGTATCAAAAATTTTGATAATGAAAGTAGCATTGGATATGCCTGATACCTATTGACAGGCCAAGTGAGTGTTTGATCAAGGATGGTAGCATTAGATGACAGATACTAGGTGACAAACTATCTTTTAAATCCTCTAACAAGGTCACACCTAATAGTGTGTTTGTAACCTTTAACAGGGTTGGCTCCTAATAGAGCTCACTTTAGAAGAGTGAAAATTTGGGGCACCGGTTCTAGTGGTTTTCCCTTGACAGAGTTTTCACGTTAAAAATCCATGTGTTATGTGTTTATGTTTCATTAATTTACTATTTTACATTTCACATATGCAATTCTGGATTTATCGGTATACTCTGCATATTTACTATGTTTCAATAAATAGTTGACTTCTTATTGGTAATCATACAAAAGAGAGATTTACAAAGAAATCCAACAAGTAGAAAATTGATATAAGTATTTCAAGGAATTCAGCGTGAAGGACATAAGATAACTAGAGACATAATTTGTGGTTATAAGTTTTAAGGGTTGATTTAAGAAAATTTTTTGAGGCCACTAATTCACCCGTTGTCTCAGTTATTACTAACAATTGGTATCATAGGTTGTGTTCTTAAAAGAAAGGTTTCAAGACCTAAGCTAAAGATCACAAGATGAATAGATGAGATGTGCCCAAGTTGAACAAAGATAATTTTGCTTCATGGCAGATCAGAATAAGAATCCACTTATCAGGTATTGGAAATGATGTTACTCAATACTTAGATACTAAATATGTGTTGCCCACAGGAGAACCCACTATTGAAAAATTGAGAGAGAATCATGAACACAATTGCATGATGATAGAGCTTTCTTCCTCACTCTCTGATGCTAAATTTGAAGATGTCAAAACCTGCAAGACTGCAAAGTAGATGTGGGACAAATTGATGCTTGTACATGGTGGTGACAAGAATGTTTTGAGAGACAAGGAAGAAAGCCTCAGAGGAAAGTTTGATGATCTCAAAATGAAAGGAGGTGAAAACATCACATAGTACAACACAAGAATCAAAGAAGTAGTCAATTCTATCTGAGGATTTGGAGGTGTACTAGAAGAAGATACAATGGTAAGTAAAATTCTAAGAACCTTATTACCTACTTATGCTATTAGAGTATGTTCCATTCAAAAAATAAGAGCAGTAGAAAATAGCAATGTTACTCTAGACAGTTTGATTGGAAAACTGATTTCATTTGAGATGAATAACTTTGATAATAGTGTCTTACCAAACATAGAGTCTGCATTCAAAACTTCTATGAGAATAAGTAAATAAAGTCATAAACACACTATGAGAAAAGATAGTGATAGTGAAAGTGAAGAAGAAGATCTTGATGAAATTGAAGCACTTATGGCTAGAAGAATGTAGAGAGGCAAAGGTAAATTACCACTTGTTTGTTTTAATTGTAAAGAGATTGGACACTTTGTTGCAAGATGTCCTAACAGAAGAAAAGATGATAGAAGTAATGACAAATCATTTGAAAAGAAGTCTGACAGAGGTAATTACAGAAGATAATTCCAATCAAAAAGAAGAGATACACGAGACTACAAGGACAAAGCAAAGAAGGCCAGTTACCTAGCAAAATGCAAAGATGATGATACTGACACTGAATCTGAGGAAGACATCGAGATGGTGTTTGTGGTAGTAAAAGATGATTCAGGTGATGATGATGAAAGGTATGTAGAAATTGCACTCATATCTAAAGTTAGTAAAAATGATGTTTGGATCATAGATAGTGGTTTCACTCACCATATGACCAATGACAAGAAAAAGTTTGAGACTTTTGAATACTATAAAGGTGGTTCAGTAAGAATGGGTAATGACACACCTTGTCTAGTTGAAGGTAGAGGAACCATAATGTTGAATAACTAGATAAAATGTGAAAATTCTTATTGGGTAAATGAATTGAATTATAATCTATTGAGTGTTTCTTAGTTGAATAATTTAGGTCACAAAGTATGATTTGAAAATAAGAAGGCAAAGATCTTCAATAAATCAGGAAATCTGATTGGTATCGGTGAGCAGATAAAAGGTAACTTATTATATTTGAATGATACTGACACTTCTTGTTTGATTTCTACAAACAAAGACATATGGTTGTGGCACAAAATATTATGTCATGTGAACTTTGACAACATGATAAGAATAAGCAGAAAAAGAAATGTAAGAGGCTTACCGACGATGACCAAGCTCAACAATATCATGTGTAAGAATTGTCAAAAAGGTAAGATGAAAAAGTTTAGTTTCAAAAGAAAAACCCATACATTTGATGCCATTCTAGAATTAGTCCATACTAATTTATGTGGTCCTATGAGGACAAAGAGTTATTATGGAGATAGATATTTTATTCTCTTTGTTGATGATTACTCTAGAATGATGATAGTAATGTTTCTAAAAGATAAATCAGAAGCATTTAAGATGTTTAAATGGTATAAGGCAATGGTTGATAAACAAAGTGGTAAAGAATTAAAATGCTTAAGATCAGATAGAGGAGGGGAATTTATTTAAGATGAATTCACTAACTTTTGTAATGAGCATGGAATCAAAAGACATGTCTTTGCACCAAGAACACCAAAACAAAATGGAATTGCTAAAAGAAGGAACAAATCCATAGTTGATTGTGCAAGGACACTGATGATAGAGAAAGGCATCACCCAAATCTTCTGGAGAGAAGCTATCAATACTATTGTTTATACATTGAACATAGTACAATTGAAGAAAGACACCAAACAGACACCTTATGAGATTTGGTATGGATACACACCCAATGTGAGTTATTTCAAAATTTTTGGCAGTCAATGTTATATCTTAAAAGATGATAGAAATTGAAAACTTGACTCCAAGAGTGATGAAGGAATCTTTCTAGGGTATTCTACCAAGAGCAAGGCTTATAAATGTCTAAATAGAGCCTCTAACAAAATTTTTGAAAGTACAAATGTAAAGATAGATGAATTTGCAGAGAAGAATGAAAAGGAAAGCACTAAAGAACTAGAGGACTGCAATAGGTGTGTATACAATGAAGAACCTGACACTCTACCTGACCAACAATGTAGAGCTCCTGAGCAATAGATCAATGCACCCAAGCATCAAGCTGCAAATACTGATGATCAGAATATTGCTCAAGATGATGCACAAAGTGATGGAGAATAGAATGAAGGACAAAAAGGTGATCAAGATGATAGATAAAGAGTTGAACCTATACTTTCCAGATATATCAGAAGGAACCATCCACAGAACCAAATCATAGGAGATAAATAGGTTGGTATGAGAATCAAAAGTAAGTCTCTAAATACAAGATGTCTTATTTGTGATTATGAGCCCAAATATAGCAATGTTGCACTAGATAATGATGAATGGATAAGTGCTATGAATGAGGAGATTGAGAAGATAGAAAAAAACAAGACATGGACACTTGTACTAAGATCAGATGATAAGAATGTCATCAGTACAAAATGGGTATTCGGGAATAAACTGAATGAGAATGGAGAAGTTGCTAGAAATAAAGCAAGACTAGTATTCAAGGGGTATGCACAAGAAGAAGGAATTGACTATGGAGAGACCTTTGCACCCATTGCTAGGCTAGAATGAGTAAGAATATTACATGCTTATGCTACATGTAAAGGATTCAAGGTATATCAAATGGATGTCAAGTCTACATTTCTAAATGGAATACTTGAAGAAGAGGTATACATTGAACAACTAGAAGGGTTTGTTGATCCAGACAAGAGGGACATGGTATGTAGACTATACAAAGCCCTGTATGGATCAAAACAAGCACCTCAAGCTTGGTATGAAAGAATTCATTCCTATCTTATAAGTATTGGATTTGTAAGAACTAGTGAAAATAATTTGAAAGAAGATATTGATGCTAACATTTTGATTGTTGAGATATTTGTTGATGACATCATATTTGGAGAAAATGATATGCTATACAAATCATTTACAAATGAAATGAGCAAAGAGTTTGAGATGTCTATGTTTGGAGAGATCAAGTTCTTTCTTGGTCTACAGATCATGCAATAAGATGAAGGTATTTTCATTACACAATCCAAATACATCAAAGAAGTACTGAAAATATTCAATATGGAAGAGTCCAAACTAGTTGGAACACTGATGGAAATTGGATGTAAGCTGACAAAGGAGGACAAGTCATCAGAGGTAAATTAGACTTTGTACAAATCAATGATTGGAAAACTCATGTATGTTGAACATACTAGACCAAATATTGCACATGCAGTAGGAATAGTTGCAAGATTTTCTACTAATCCCAGAGAATCACATATGACTGTTGTGAAAAAAACTCTAAGATATTTGAAGAATACCAAGGAATATGGATTATGGTATAGAAGAGAAGGAAAATTTGAACTTAAGGTCTTTACCGACGTTAATTGAGCTGGAAATATTGATGACTGGAAGAGCACAACTGGAGGAGCATTCTTTATGGGTGACAAACTTGTCACATGGATTAGCAAGAAGCAAGGATGCATCTCTCAGTCTACTACAGAAGCAGAGTATTTTGTTGTTGTTGTAAATTGCTCAATTATTGCATGGATCAGATAGTTACTGGAAGGTATACATATGAAAATTCTTGAACTAGTAATTATCTAGTGTGATAATACAAGTGCAATAAAAATCTCCAAGAATCTAGTCATGCATGCTAAAACAAAGCATATTGCCATCAAGTATCATTATTTGAGAGAACAAGTTCAGGAAAAGGAGGTGGTACTTGAGTATGTTCAATCAAAGGAACAATTGGCCAATATCTTCACCAAGCCACTGCCCAAGGATACATTTGAATACTTGAGAAAGAGACTAGGGATCAGACCCTTGTCTACTGTCAGTAAGATGACTAGAAGGCTGCATTAGCCTACATATTATCAAAATATCATTCATGTTGATGCAAGCAGATAGATGGATGTCAAAGATACATCTATACAAAACAAGGTATTTATCTACACCGAGAACTAGAGTTATTACCGATGGATTGGGAAATTCAAGGAATATATTATGGATAGAAAGGATCTGTTTGGAAAAGATGTTTGTTTGGTATTTCTATCAAAGGGAGAGAATAATCTCATTATCATACTGATAAAGGGAGAGATTATATACATTATCATCTCAGGGAGAGATCATATCCATAAAAGTATCCAAAGGGAGAGATGTAATCAGAAAGGGAGAGTACATTCAAAGGGAAAGAATTGCTGACAAGAGACATCATAAGAAAGGAGAACAGTCAAAGGGAGAGAGTTTGACACAAAAGGAGAATACATCACATCAGAGAAAGAAAGATTCTACATCTATCTAGTGAAGGGATTGAAGATAGATATAATTCTGCAAGAATCAAATCAAAGCTATTTGAGCTTACTGAAAGCCAAACATTTGTAATAGTTACATTAGGAAAGCTTGATGAAACTATATATTTCATATTGTATTAGTAATAGTATAGTATGATAATGTAGTATATTTCCATCAATGCCAAAGGGAGAGATTGATGACATGTAACGAATTGAATGTTTGAAGATGTTAAGTTGATGATCATGCAAGGCATTAAATCAGTTAATGCATTGTATTGTCATTGATGTCAATTTGATATAATCTGTATGGTCATGGAGATACTGCCAAAGACTTCAAAGAACCAATTAATCAGAGGCTATGCTATCAGTAATGCATATAAGTCAAGTATTCACTAAGTGACTATATACACCGACAGAGTGCATGCCGATGGACAGAGTAAAAGAACAAAAGTCACAGTGTTACCCGATGAGCTTATGCACATCACTACTGACGAGAAAAGTCACAGTGTTTCCCGATGAGAAAAACACAAAGTAACCCAACAGAAAGAATTACAGTGTTTCCTGATAGAAAAGACAAGGATGGAGATCTCGATGAAAACTAAAGTCACACTGACAAAATAGTTGGCTATCACTAATGACTAACTGAAGTGTTGACCGATAGAATAGAGAGTTTAGAAATGACAAAATGCTTAGTTGTCAAGAAGCCATAAATAGACTTAACAGATACTTATCATTGTTTTAATCATCTAGATAAAGCTGGAGATAAGTAATTGATTTAAAGATGATTTGTCCAGTTGGCAAGAAGATCTCTTTGAGATAAAATAGGAGTTTTCTTTAAATCTAATTGGCAAGAATTGTAGATCACGCCAAGATTCAAGAAAGCCAAGAAAAGGTAAATCATGTCTATAAAGAGACAAACCCAATTCATTACGAAAAGAGTGTGGGGTGAAAAAGAGAAGAGGAAAGATGCTAAATAAAATTTGAAGGAGAAGAAAGTCTTCATTCAGACCTAATCAATCAAGCTAATTAAAGAGCTAGATTTTGCAGACACTGACGAACAATGAGACAACATCACAGAGTAGAACAGTGTGGAGAAAAGGTATAGAATTAATTATATTGATCAGAGAGGTAATGCACTTACAATAGATCTGAAAATATTCAATTAAGTTATATGTATGAATAGATCATTAATGTTTCAGTTTAACCATTGAAGCATCAAGTCTCTTAACTGAGAAGGACTTAAAAGTCTTCTACAATTGAGATACATCCCAAGGAGTATCAAAAAAGTTTGATCATGAAAGTAGCATTGGATATGCCTGATACCTATTGATAGGTCAAGTGAGTGTTTGATCAAGGATGGTAGCATTAGATGCTAGATACTAGGTGACAAACTATCTTTTAAATCCTCTAACAAGGTCACATCTAACACTGTGGTTGTAACCTTTAACAGGGTTGGCTCCTAACAGAGCTCACTTTAGAAGAGTGAAAATTTGGGGTACTGGTCCCAGTGGTTTTTCCCTTAATAGGGTTTCCACGTTAAAAATCCATGTGTTATGTGTTTATGTTTCATTACTTTACTATTTTACATTTCACATATGCAATTCTAGATTTATCAGTATACTCTGCATATTTATTGTGTTTCGATAAATAGTTGACTGCTTATCGGTAATCATACAAAAGAGAGATTTACAAAGCAATCCAACAAGTAGCAAATTGATATAAGTATTTCAAGGCATTCATCTTGTAGGAGAGAAGATAACTAGAGACATAATTTGTGGTTATAAGTTTTAAGGGTTGATTTAAGGATTAATTTTTGTGGCTACTTATTCAACCCCCCTCTCATTTATTACTAACATAGACTTCTCTGTGATTACAATATTTTAATTAGTTTCTTTACCATTGCATTAGACATTTAAGTATGCTTAAGCGATGGATTAGTACTTTCATTTTTTAATCTGAAGACTAGATTCTAAATTTTTAAAATGATTAACTTTCTTTATCAGTCTAGAGACAAAGCAAGTTTCTATTTTTAATTTGCCAATGTGTCATATTGATGTGCGATAATGTAATTTTGATTATAATATAGATATAAATAATTGAATTTAATTCAATGTTAAAGTCTGAGTTAAACATTACTCAATGTATAATTAATTTTTAAATATTTAATATAATTAGAGATGTAACATTTTTAAAGACAATGACTGCCAACCATTGGATGAGCACAGATCGATGATGTACAGTGAATTTCGGGCTAAAAGGGAAAAGAGACCTTATTGTTTGCAAACCTACACCAGAAACAAGGTACGTGTCATGAATTAACCCTCGACTAAGTATAATTAAAATCTAAATTGGACTACACTGTAAAAGTAAAAGTTTATTAAATGTAATAACTAATGAGCTAAAGTTGTAATTTAAAATGATTAAGTGACACATGTCCTAGTGACATCAGATGATAAGCCAAAATTTAATGGGAATCGCGACAGTGCGATACATGATAGTGACTACTAGCGACCATTGGATGAGCATAGATCAACAACATGTGGTGTATTTTAGGCCAAAAGGGAAAAGAAACCCCATTTTTTAAAACCTATTCCGAAATAATGAACTCAAAATCACAGAGTCACAAAATAAGTATCATTTACCTTTTCCTCAAATTAAATTGCAGCAATGCAGTTGCGACTCACCAATGCAGTATGTAGTTGCACTCAATAGTCTGAAACTTCGCTATCGCTCAAATAGAGATATTAGAATATTTTTATACTAATCCTTATTCAGAGAATTCGATGGAAGGTATTAGGTATACAAACATTTGGTGAAGCCCATGTAATTATAACATATCTTTTGTCATTTCCGAGGTGATTATGGGTCATCCAACACCTTTGTATGATTAATAAAGTTGGCAAAACTACGTCGGTTTGAGACATGCGTTCGCAAAATGCCAGGCAAATTTGGTGCCACCTATAAATATATATGTATAAAACTATTGGCGAATATAGGCCGTTGATTAGGGGTCTCTTAGAAATTATAGGCAATTTTTTTAAATTTACCGGCACCAAATATTATATTCCATTGGCAATAATGTGTAAGAAATGAAAAATAAATAAATAAACCGATGAGCAATGGGCCCGGGAATTGGAATCAATATTAATAAATTTTGGGTGATAGGGTCAATCCAATATATGAAAAATATTTGCCAATTCTGGGGTCACCGACATGCGACATTCACCAAATGGCGAATAATTGCCACTAAAGTTTTTGTTGTTTGGCGCTTTACTTTTTGGATGATCTCCTACAGTCATATTCCTATATTGAAAAATTGCAGAGGATCCCGATATAGTTTTTCAGTGATGCTATCAAAGTTGGATGGGATTCTATAGTTCCACTGACCTAGGACACACCATCTAGTCGTGCATATCATAGTTCACAACAATCTCCACATCACTCTACACCATTAGATCACTCTACAACTGCAGCGCCAAACATACGAGTTGGATATGTACGCATCACAACTGAGGGCCTAGAGGCATTTGAGGAGCAACTACGAGGGTCGATTCAGCTCGACACTAGCACTGATATGGGATTCTATATGGATATCTTATTTCATCCTAGAGGTTCTGACTCTACACCACTCCCCTCTCAGCTACACACACCCTTACACTCCTCATTACTAGAGAGGTTTGAGACTGGAGATAGTGTGGGTGATGCACCTTCTATTGATGATATGGTGGTGCAACACACTGATGATCCTCCTGCTCATGAGACCTAGGTATGTAATTTGTTTTCTTTTATTTTATTTTATAGTGAACAATTAATTATAGATGTGTGTATTGATGTTTGTTCTAGTATAATATTTTTTAGGCACAGTAAGCAAAAGATATTACCTCTAGTGTGAGCTCAGAGCTTGTTCATAGGAGGGATTTAGTGGATGCGACACCTACTAGTGGTCAGGTAAGTTTTAAATATACAAGTTTAAACATGCATGTGTACACTTGTGTATTTATATATTTTAAGTAGTTTACATAATATATAATGTACATGTATATAACCAATTTTTGTAATAAATTTGTAGGGGTTAGTTGTTGCTTCAAATCCAAAGGATGTTCATGACACCTAGTTAGAGGGTCACTCTGCTCGTATGTGTCTAGATGACTCCATATTTTAGGACATGTTGTAGATCTTTGATTTGAGACTCATTATACATTTAATGATTATATGTTTGATATTTTTAGTTTATGCTCTCCAAGCCTAGACATAAATTATTTATGTGAACTACATTTATGGTTAACATCTAGATGATTTATGATTTGAGATTATATAGATTTATGATTTATACATGTGTTTATGTTTGATGTATAGATATATAAATTTTTTATGTGTTTATATTTGATTCTAGATGAATATACATATAGATGATTTGATTTGACTAGATGTTTTGACTTGATTAGATGATTGGATTGTATTCAATTATACATGTATCTATCAATTTAATTTAAATATATGCTTTAATAGTTCATTTAGATGATTTTATTAGATGAATTGATAGTTCATGTACATAGTTGATTTGATTAGATGCTTTGATTGTATTAGGTGATCTTTGATTAGATGATTATATGTATAGATGATTTTATTAGATGATTTGATTACATAGACATCTTTAATCTTAACATTTATAGTTGAATATATACTCAATTAAGATATATAATCAAGTAACATGTATAATCAAGTAACATATATAATCAAGTAACATGTATAATTGAGTAACATATATAATAAAGTAAAATTTATAGTTCACATATAATCAAGTAACATGTACATAATCAAGTAACATAGTAACATATATAATCAAGTAACATGTACATAATCAAGTAACATGTATATAATCAAGTAACATTTATAGTTCACGTATAATCAACATGTACATAATCAAGTAACTTTTATAGTTCACGTATAATCAATTAACATGTACATAATCAAGTGATATATTTCACGTACATAATCAAGTAACACATTATACTCAAGTAACACATATTATAATCTTAGTTCATGTAATGCCCAAAATAATCTAGGCAAAAACACAACTAAATTTTTATTTTTTTTTTGTTCTATATAAACAACTATTACGACAACAAAAAATAAATTTACCAACAAGTTTCAACTCAAGCCTAATGATGCGAAGCCCCGGGGGCGTAAACCCGTTTGGGCGGAAACACTTTTAAAATAATACATCGCT
>MU228059.1:402603-413018 GCA_018584345.1 Thuja plicata | reverse complement strand
TGTTCTTCTCATGTGCTCGGTAACTGCCTTACTGCTCGGTTTGAACTGTTTGATCTGTGATCTTTACTGAATGCTCGGTAACTGCTGTAGACTGAGTGATGATCTCGGTAAGCACTTCAAAACCGAATAAGTGTTTTCACTAAGTGCATTCACTGATGCCAAATGTATCATTATTCCAACAACATTTTAAAGAATTAGTTACAAAATAGTGGTTTCATTTACAACATGTGAGGCACAGTGAGAAACTAAGCTAAAACTTCACACTAGGCTAATCACAAGGCGTTACATTTACCATACTCTCATCTTTTGAGAGTAGGTGTTCTTTCATCGTATTCTCTCACTTTGAAATACATGATTCTTTCTAAAAATGATCTCTTAAATATAATTAAGCAAAGTAAAAACAAGAAACTTGTAAAAGCCCAAAGTATTTCCATGACCCCTTCTATGAATTCAAAAACAAAAGTGAAACACTTGTTCAACTTGAATTCTCCAACGTGTACTTCACTTTTGTTAGGAATCATAAAAATAAGTAGAGAAAATGAAATAATTCAAGTGTGAGTGCATGAAAGGAATTTACCAAGTTTACCAAGAGATATAGAGAGGAATTGCTTCAAAGTATCAAGCCAAAAGATCACCAAAATGCTCCAAGAACCAAGACAAGAACACAAGGATTTGAAAGGGGAAAACAAGAAAAAACCCTTGTGAAGAATATGAATATGGCACAAGGCCTAAATAATGAGAGCAATAAGCTCAATACAATATTGAGAGAAAGATGAGAAAGTGAGGAGAAGTGAGAAATAAGAGAAGATTATTAGACAAGTGTGTCAGAGGCATCTCTTAAATATAGATGAGTGGAGGAGTTTTCATGTAACTCCCATCTTCTATGAATGCCACATTTATATTGTGTGTGTGACAAATGTGATATTCCTCTTAAGGAGGAATATATAATTTTATTTTTAAAGGAATTAGAAAATAGTGACATGTCCTCCTACTTGGACTTGAGGACAAATACAAATAAGGATACCTCGGTTTATCCTTTAATTACATAGTTTCAACAAAGGAAAGATTAAATTCTAACACCCCCCTTTAATCTTTACTTGGGGGATTTACATCAAGGGGTATTAAACCCATATTTTTACAATGAAATTCAAATTTCTCTCTAGAAAGAGGCTTTGTCAAAATATATTCAACTTGATCTTCACCCTTTCACTTGATGAGTGAAACTTCCTTTTCTTTAATTTTCTCTCTAATGAAGTGATGGTGGAGAGAGATGTGCTTTGACTTTGCATGGTAGACCGGATTCTTTTCCAAGGATATTGCACTTTTATTGTCACGATATAAAGGTGTATTTTCTTGTTGAGGTAGACCCAAATCTTCAAGAATTCTTCTAAGCCATAAGGATTCTTTGGAGGCATTAGTACAAATTTTGTATTTAGCTTCAGTAGAACATAGTGAAAAAGATCGATCTTTTTTACTTTTCCAAGATATAGCACCTGAACCAAGAAAGAAACAATACCCAAAATTAGATTTCTTATCATTGGGGTCTCCACCTAAATCTGAATCAGTAAATCCTTTTAATGTAAAACTAGAATTTGCATCATAAAATAAAAGTACATCAAGAGTACCTTTAATATATCTTAAAAATATTTTAGCAATTTTGAAGTGTGTTTTTTGAGGTTTGGACATAAATCTTGAAACTAAACCAACACTAAAAGAGGTCTAGTGAGAGTTAGATAATTTAAACTTCCAACAAGTTGTCTATAAGGAGTAGCACCTATAAATGGAGATTTCATATCTATCATTAGCTTAGTTCCTAATTCACATGGAATTGAAACATGATTAGCATCATTCATATGAAATCTATCAAGAAGATATTTAGCATATTTACTTTGTGAAAAAGAAATACCCTTAGGGGTTGCCAAATTTGCATTCCTAAGAAATAATGAAGACCTAAATCAGTCATTTGAAATTTTTGGTTAAGTTGAGACTTAATATTAGAAATTAAATGGTAAAAACTTGAAGTAAGAATCAAATCATCAACATAAAGAATGAGAATATTAATGTCATCTTCACTATGCTTGATATACAAGTTAGGATCATTTTTACTTCTAGAAAAACCTTGAGAAATAAAGAAAGAATTAATTTTAGAATACCATTCTCTAGGAGATTGTTTTAGACCAAAGATAGATTTCTTTAGTTTACATACAAGATGTTCATTACCTTCTTTAATAAAACCAGGAGGTTGAGACATATACATCTCTTCATGCAAATAACCATTTAGAAAATCACTTTTAACATCCATTTGGTGAATAGGCCAATTTATTTTAGCAGCTAAAGCAAGAATAACTTTAATAGTAGGCATTTTTGCAATAGGAGCAAAGGTCTCATTATAATATATTCCTTCAACTTGAGAGAAACCTCTTGCTACTAGTCTAGCTTTAAACTTACTAATTTCATTTTTTGCATTCAACTTAGTTTTATATAACCATTTACATGAAACAAGATTTTTGCCATGAGGTAAAGTAACTAAATCCCAAGTATTATTAGAAATTAAACTATCATATTCATCTTGTATAGAATTTTTCCAATGAAGTTAATTTTTAGGTTGAGAAAAAGTTTGAGTATCTTTATAATGCATAAGAGAAGACATTAAATCATAGTTGCAATAGTTAAGTATCCTAGGTTTAAGACCACCTATTCTAGTAATGTAATCATCACCTTCATTAAGTAAAATTTTAAACCATTTAGGATTTCTCTTAGAAGTAATGGAAATATCACTATGAGGAGTAAATTCATCATTTTCATCATCAATATGAGAAGTAAATTCATCATTATCATCATGAACAACATTATCACTATCATGAGCAAAATTATCACTAGGAGTAGAAATATTCTTACCATCATCATCATCATCATCTTTTTTAATACTAGTAGGAATAGAAATAGGTTCATTAGGAGTAGGGTTTAGAATAGGAGGTTGGTCCTCCAAGAGATCAATAATACCCCCTTTAAATTCATCATCTTTGACCTTGGAACAATCATGAACTCCATTCTCTGCAATAACATCATCTCTTGCAATATGAACCTTGTTAGTAATAGGATCATAAACTCTATAAACTTTAGTACATTCATCATACCCAACAAAAGTAAAGGAAGAATATTTAGAATAAATTTTATGCATTTTTTGTTTAGGTGTGTGATCATAAGCAATAGATCCAAAAAAAATTCAAATGTTGTAAATTGGGTTTCCTAACGGACCACACTTCCTCAGGAGTTATATTTTGCAAAGCTTTAGTAGGACTTCTATTAAGAATATAAGTGGCACAAGCCATTGCTTCAGCCCAAAACTTGTAATGCATATATTTATCATGTAACATACATCTAGTCATTTCCACAATAGTTCTATGCTTCCTTTCCACCACACCATTTTATTGTGGTGTATAACGAATATTAAGCTGGTGTTTTATACCAAAAGATCTTAAGTAAGAACAAAAAGCATTATTCATATATTCAGTACCATTATCTGTTCTAAGTATTTTAAGTTTAGAACTAGATTTCCTTTCAAAAAACATATGAAATTCATAAAATGTATCAAGTACTTGGTCTTTAGTATGCAAAAAATAAATCCAAATTCTTCTAGTAAAATCATCCACAAAGGTTAGAGCATACTTTGACCCTTGTATGGATATTTTCTCCATTGGACCCAAGATATCACTAAAGATATCACTAGTATTGTCGAATTCAGTGTTTGGTTCCAAAAT
The DNA here is from genome assembly GCA_018584345.1 of Thuja plicata. Classification (NCBI taxonomy): domain Eukaryota; kingdom Viridiplantae; phylum Streptophyta; class Pinopsida; order Cupressales; family Cupressaceae; genus Thuja; species Thuja plicata. The sequence continues at coordinate 409,257 of MU228059.1, read as the reverse complement.
GAAAAATAGGAATAGGGTTATGTGAATTCTAATTTTGGGCCTTTTTGAGCATTCCACAATTCCCCCTCAAGACCTGGAATTGGAATTGAAATTTGGAATTGGAATTAAGAGTATTATTTTGTGAAGGAAAATTCATTCCCATTTTTGTGTTAATATTATATTGCTATCAGGTATACATATGTGTATATATATATGTGTGTATATATACATACGAGTGTTTATGAGATGCCCTCCATGAAGTACCATGAGGAAAGGGCTCCCTTTTCATTTTTCCACTCATGCACCCTATGCATGTAATTTTAGATGGAACAATATGAGGTAAACCTTCAACCATGTTAGAATTTTGCATCAAAGTAATATAATTGGAATTCAAATGGCCAATCCTTTCATGCCATACATTGAAATCAATATTGACTTTCAAAGAGTACCTTGAAGAGGCAAAATCATAGAATTTAAACAAGTTATCATGATCCATCTTAGCATTATCAACAACATAATCAATGTTAGGATCAATAATATAGTACATATCTTTATGAAATTCAACTTTGTAATCTTGGCATAGTTGAGCGACTAAAAGAAGATTAGATTTCAATTAAAGAACATTGTGTAACTTTCCATTTGGAACATTAACATCACCAAATCCATCAACTTTGTAACTATGATCATTAGCTAATTGAATAGGAACATTAGTAGTATCAGGTTGCAAAGAATCTAATACTTCTCTATGAGATGTAACATGATGAGAAGCACCAATATCAATAATTCATTCTAATGCATGAGAACCTTTATAACAAGTAGCAAAAGCATGACGAGATTGATTACCTTGAGATTTGAAGTTATTTTGATTATTGTTATTGATAGGCTTCTTATCATTTTTCTTTTTAAAACAAACATTAGTTAGGTGACCATCTTTACCATAATAAGTACAATGTGGTTTTTTATTTTGTTGATTATTGTAATTATTCTTATTATTATTGTATGATGACCTAGAATTAGACCTGTTGTTTGAATAATTATTATTATGATTATTGTTATTTGAATAACCATAATTATGATATTTATTGTTATGATAGTTATTGTTGTTATTGGAATTATTATTATTATGATGATTATTATTAGAAGTATGAGATTTATTACTTTTATTTTGAGTTTTAGAAACAAAAGCGTGTTCCAAAGACTTAATAGTACCACATTGCAATAATTTAGCCTCCTATTGACATAACAAATTTTGAAAAATAACATAAGTTAAATGAGGAGCTAAGCTAGGAATTGCAAGCTGATAGTGAATATTAGTGATAAATTACTGAAACTCTTTAGGAAGACATTTCTTAAGAATAATAGTAATTAATCTAATATCACTTAAACTAACATTAACACCACTTAGTTGAGTTTTAATTGCATCAAACTTGAGTAAAAATTCATCCATATTTTTAAAATCATTATACCTTAAGTCCTCCAAGTTATCTTGGAGTTGAATCTTACGCGATTCAGATGAGCTATCATACGTCTGTTGCAAGATAGCCCACACTTCATGAGCTTTGGTGCAATGTCCAATTAGGACATAAAGATCAGGAACAATGGTGAAACCAATCAAACCACGAGCTTCTTCATTTTTTGTTTTCCATGCATCTTTTTTTTCTTGTGAAGTAGTGGTAGCTGGTTCAATGGAAGCATTTGTAGCAACTTCAAGTAGATGTTTAAAATGAAATAGAAATGAAACATAAGTTTTCCATTGATGGTAATTAGAACTATTTAGTTTAATTTCAGGAATTAGAGTAGACATGATTAATAAATGGGTCAAATTAAATTAAACAAAGTGAATTACAATGAAAAGATATTGATCAAGATCAAGAAATATAAATTTAACTTTAATGAAACTTACAATATAATGGTTAAATAATGATATTAAAAAAAATTAAATTTTTAATTTAAATTGAGGAACAAGTTTTAATTATCACTAAATAACGAAATAACAATTGAAGTAAGTTAGAATTGATCTAAACGACTTAAGAATGAAATGATTTGAGATAAGATTGAGGAGGAGAAACAATGTATGAGCAATTAAACTTTTTTTATGTAATTAAGGATTTGAACAATTTTATATTAATAAAAGTGAGATTTAAATGAGTCAAAGTAAATATTCAAACTAGAACTAAAATTAGAAGAAAAAAAACACAGATATGCTGAAAGGAATCTCAGAACAATAATTAATATTCTAACTAGAATGCTGAAACGAGTAAAATAACTAATATTCTTACCAGATTTGTAGAATGTTAGAATGCTTATAACCAATGAATAATAATAAACTGAAACCATAGTAGAAAGAAGATTGATACCACCAAATGCTCTCACAAATACAGCTCAAGGAAAGGCTGAATACTCTCAGTTACACTTAGGAAATAAAGTAAATTTTAACAGTTTTGATAGTTTTAATAGTTTAATAGTTGAGGATTAAAAAACACAAACTAGGCTACATAATGAAGTAACCTTATCCTCTATGCCAATTTCAATGTTGCGCAATCTAAAACTATGAAAGTATTTGCAATAAAATACTGAAATGTAAAGACAAAAGGAAATCTGTGCAAGGAAAGGAATAGTGTTGCTCAAGTTAAGGAATAATGTTGCGCAAGGTTAAGAACATAAGCTGCACAATAAATAAAGTTTTTAAAAGATATAATATGCAGCCCAAGATTCTAAATAGCCTGTGCAAGGAAAAATGGAATGTGAATAAAATGCAAGTCTAAACAAAATGTATATTGTGCTGAATAGGAGGACAAAAGAGAAGTTTTAAAAGTTAAAAGTGGTTGCGCAAGCCAAGATGAAGTGCTACACAATATATGGGAGAGGTTGTGCTAAGAGACAAAGTTACCAAGGAGGACAATATATAGTTATAAAAAAATATTAAAGAATGAAATGATTAAAGCTGCGTGCGATATAAGCTATGAGAGAAATTAAACAAGGTGAAGATAAAATGTAAAGTTTAAAGTATCATGAAATGTTTACAGTTTTAAAGTTTTAAACAAAGCTACTCAAGAAAGGTAAAGCCAGAAAAATGTTTGTTGAAAAAGAGTAAAAGAGATCTAATACAATAAAGTATGTACAAGACACAATACAAAGTTATATGAATCTACCTTTAATGAGAAATATAATCTTCTTAATGTGGAGTTGTGTTAGAATATGAATCAAATTATATTAAAAACAAGCTGCTAAAACGAAGATATATAAATAGTGAACAAAGATCAATACACAAAGATTTTCTAAGACAATAATAGAGATAAAATAAGGATGGAAAGGACACTATAAAAGACTATAGATTTAGTATAAACCTGCATTAGAAAGAAGTTAGAAATCAGATGAACTCTGATAAATATACAGAGATATAATAAAAAACATAGATTAAGAAATAGATTTGAAAGATTGTAATAAAAAAATGTTAGATATACAGATCAAAATATCGATTTAGAGTTTAAAGTTAGAATGCTAAAATATAGAATATGCAAAACTGGAAATCCCTTGTGGTTGCCCGACAGAGGGTGAGTTAGATCTTAAAAAAACTTGAAATAGAGAAAAATAGTCTTAGATCTGGCGGCAAGCCATCCAGAACTAAGAAGAAAAAAACTAAGATGATAGATTTGCAAAAAAACAATGAAGTAAAACCTGCAACAAAATGGTTAGATAACAGAAATGCTTTCTCCTCCACAACCAAAATATCCTTCAAATTTCCCTCCATGCAACACTCAACAAACAAGGATTAAAACTACTCTGATACCATATTAGGAATCATAAAAAAAGTAGAGCAAATGAAAGAATCCAAGTGTGAGTGCATGAAAGGAATTTACCAAGTTCACCAAGAGAGATAGAGAGGAATTTCTTGAAAGTATTAAGCCAAAAGATCACCAAAATACTCCAAGAAACAAGACAAGAACACAAGGATTTGAAAGGGTAAAAACAAGAAAAACCCCTTGTGAAGAATATGAATATGGCACAAGGCCTAAAGAATGAGAGCATTAAGTTCAATACAATAGTGAGAGCAAGATGAGAATGTGAGGAGAAGTGAGAAAGAAGAGAAGATTATTAGACAAGTGTGTGAGAGGCGTCTCTTAAATAGAGATGAGTGGAGGAGTTTGCATGTAACTCCCATCTTCTATGAATGCCACATTCATATTGTGTGTGTGACAAATGTAAGATTCCTCTTAAGGAGGAATATCTTATTTCTTTATTAAAGGAATTACAAAATAGTGAAATGTCCTCCTACTTGGACCAGAGGACAAATACAAATAAGGATACATTGGTTTATCCTTTAATTACATAGTTTCAACCAAGGAAAGATTAATTTCTAACACCCCTTTTAATCTTTACTTGGGGGATTTACATCAAGGGGTATCAAACCCAAATTTTTACAATGAAATTCAAATTTCTCTCTATAAAGAGGCTTTGTCAAAATATCTGCAACTTGATCTTCACCCTTGAAATAGATGAGTGAAACTTTCTTTTCTTCAATTTTCTCTCTAATGAAGTTATGGTGGAGAGAGATCTGCTTTGACTTTGCATGGTAGACCAGATTCTTTGCCAAGGCTATTGCACTTTGATTGTCACAATATAAAGGTGTAGGTTCTTGTTGAGGTAGACCCAAATCTTCCAAAATTATTCTAAGCCATAATGATTCTTTGGAGGCATTAGTACAAATTTTATATTCAGTTTTAGTAGAACATAGTGAAACAGATTGATCTTTTTTACTTTTCCAAGACATAGCACCTGAACCAAGAAAGAAACAATACACAAAAGTAGATTTCCCATGGTGTAAAATCAGAATTTGCATCATAAAATAAATGTACATCAAGAGTACCTTTAATATATCTTAAAATTATTTTAGCAATTTTGAAGTGTGTTTGTTGAGGTTTGGACATAAATCTTAAAACTAAACCAACACTAAAAGATATATCAAGTCTAGTTAGAGTTAAATAATTTTAACCTCCAACAAGTTGTCTATAAGGAGTGGCATCTATAAATAGAGATTTCATATCTATCATTAACTTAGCTCCTAATTCACATGGAATTGAAACATGATTATCGTCATTCATATGAAATATATCAAGAAGATATTTATCATATTTTTATGGGTTTTCCAAATTTGCATTCCTAAGAAATAATAAATAAGACCTAAATTAGTCATTTGAAATTTTTGGTTAAGTTGAGACTTAATATCAGAAATTAAATGGTTAGAACTTGAAGTATGAATCAAATCATCAACATAAAGAATGATAATAATAATGTCATCTTCAATATGCTTGATATACAAGTTAGGATCATTTTTACTTCTAGAAAAACCTTGAGAAATAAAGAAAGCATTAATTTTAGAATTCCATTCTCTAGGAGATTTTTTTTAAACCATAGATAGATTTGTTTAGTTTACATACAAGATGTTCATTACTTTCTTTAATAAAACCAGGAGGTTGAGACATATATTTTTTCATACAAATCACCATTTAGAAAGGCACTTTTAACATCCATTTGGTGAATAGGCCAATTCATTTTAGTAGCTAAAGCAAGAACAACTTTAATAGTAGACATTTTTGCAACAGGAGAAAAGGTCTCATTATAATCTATTCCTTCAACTTGAGAGAAACCTCTTGCTACTAGTCTAGATTTAAACTTACTAATTTCATTGTTTGCATTCAACTTAGTTTTATATAACCATTTACATGAAACAAGATTTTTTCCAAGAGGTAAAGTAACTAAATCCCAAGTATTATTAGAAATTAAACTATCATATTCACTTGCATAGCATTTTTCCAATGATATTGATTTTTAGCTTGAGAAAAAGATTGAGGATCTTTATAATACATAAGAGAAGACATTAAAGCATAGTTGCAATAATTAATTCTCCTAGGTTTAAGACTGCCCATTCTAGTAATGTAATCATCACCTTCATTAAGTAAATTTTTAAACCATTTAGGATTTCTCTTAGAAGTAATGGAAATATCACTATGAGGAGTAAATTCATCATTTTCATCATCACTATGAGGAATAAATTCATCATTATCATCATGAACAATATTATCACTATCATGAGAAAAATTATCACTAGGAGTAGTAGAAATATTCTTACCATCATAATCATCATCTTTTTTAATAGTAGTAGGAATAGAAATAGGTGCATTAGGAGTAGGGTTTAGAATAGGAGGTTGGTCCTCCAAGAGATCAATAATACCTCCTTTAAATTCATCATCTTTGACCTTGGAACAATCATGAACTTTATTTTCTACAATAACAACATCTCTTGCAATATGAACCTTGTTAGTAATAGGATCATAAAATCTATAACCTTTAGTATATTCATCATACCCAACAAAAGTAAAGGAAGAGATTTAGAATTAATTTTATGCCTTTTTTGTTTAGGTGTGTGAACATAAACAATAGATCCTAAAATTTTCAAATGTTGTAAATTGGGTTTCCTACCGAACCACACTTCCTCACGAGTTATATTTTGCAAAGCTTTAGTAGGATTTATATTAAGAATATAAGTGGCACAAGCCATTGCTTCAGCCCAAAACTTGTAATGCATATCTTTAGCATGTAACATACATCTAGCCATTTCCACAATAGTTCTATGCTTCATTTCCACCACACCATTTTGTTGTGGTGTATAAGGAA
>MU228059.1:346209-371048 GCA_018584345.1 Thuja plicata | reverse complement strand
TGAATTGAGTCCAAGGATGGAGGGTGGGAGTTCAAATCAATTTGAGTCATGATGGCTAGACAAGGAAGTGAATTCCTTAAGTTGAATTACATTAGAAAAAATTATTTGACCATAAAGAAATAGAAAAAAAACATACACTAAGTTACTACCATACAAATTATTAAGATGTGATATTTTCAAAATAACGTAGTATTCTATTTTAGGAATATTTATAAAACATTACCTCAGATGTTTGAGCTACCCATCTACGTGTACTATAACAAGCACTCCTTGGTGTGCTTGTACCACCAACTGCACCTTGCATTGCATATTATTCATGTATCGATTTAGATTCTTCTATACATAAAATTTTATTTACTTTTAACAGATTTAGGTAATTAATTAAAATAACATGTCAAAACACAAATTTAAACAAACCTGTGTCAGCTTTGAGGAATACACCATCGACAATAGATCATTTGTGAGGGCCACATCATTATTAGTGGATGCCTGACATCTTTTTCCGCAATGTACACATGAATGGGATGTCGAACCATCTGCACTCGCTTGGCTATCTACCCCATCACATATACCATTACAATTGATGCATATATGCTCAATGGGTTGGGCTAACCCTGGAAATGTATTTGATGATAATGGATCTTGCACGGGATGAGATGATCCTAATGGTGCATCTGATGGCAATGGAGCTGGCATAGGATGGGATGAGCCTAATGGCACATTTGATGAAGATGGAGGTGGCACTGATCCATCCTCTCCAACTAACCGAGTGCCATGTTGGATAATGACATCAGTCAATGATGCAGCTGCATGAAGAGTCTGTATATCCATAGACTCCTTCACTACTACTGGGACCACAACATGAATGAGGGCTTTTCTCGTAGTATGCCTCCTCTCTTGTGGTCGGGTATTCCTATGTGCCCTAGGTCTATCCTACACAAAGCCTTTCCCTCTACCCTAGAACTCATGAAAGTCAAAGTAATTCAGCCTCTCGCCAATGATAAACTCATAGTATAGCTTCCTCAAAAAATATAAAGGAACCTCATTATTATTACAAAGTGGTTGGTCAAATACCATGTACCACCTATCTCAAAAAGCTGATTTCATCCCCCTATGAACACACCAATGTATAGGAAATCATTTTGTATTAACTTCAAGGGAATTGCTAGTATTAGGATCAGTGAAAAGGGCACATATGTCACATTTTTCTATGCCTTTTCTTTTCACATCCTCATAGGATAAATCATCAGCATAAAATGTACGACACCTATCCCTTCGTGAACCCCATTTTGTCACCTCTTGAGACACCTCATTTGCACTATTAGACATTTTTTCTAATGTAGTGGCGAGGGTAGAGTGATGTTGAAGACTGAAAGCCTTCAACCTATTGACCAATATATTAATTTGTGCACTATTTTGGTTAAGGCATTGCACAAAGTCTTCTTGTGATGCATCTACATGACCTAACGACACATGTGGAGGGTGTACAGGTGGTGATGGTTGTGGAGGAGGAGAATTTTGTGGAGGGTTTACGGGTGGAGATTGTGGTTGAGGTTTTATGGGTGGAAAGGGTTGTTGAGGGTTTGTAGGTGGCGATGATGGTGCTTCTATGGGGGTGATCTTTCATTTTGTTTTCCCCTTTTTGGGTTGTTTGATGAATCTAGAATGAAATTAATAAAAGAAAACAAAAAATCAATAAAATAACCTAATTTGATTACAATTGCAAAAAAAACAACAAAACAAACAAACTTACCTTTGTTACGAGGTGCCATTGGTTGAAAATCTCAATTAAATCATGTTTTGTGCAAAAAATGATCGGGTTTTGCTATTGTTTAACCTCCTCCACACTTATGCTCCGCAGATTAGGTGTTAAAAAATGGCCTAAGCTGCGGGCCGTTCTTTTTTTGTTATGTTTCTCATAACCCGATCGGGTCATGAGAAATATCCCATAACCCGATCGGGTTATTAGAAACTCAATGAGTCTCATAACCCGAACGGGTTATGAGAAATTCCTCATAACCCGATCGGGTTTTGAGGTGCACACAATTTTTTATAATATTATATTCTAGGCTTGGTTTACCAAGCCTATAACAATTTCAAATTTTCAATAACCCGATCGGGTTATTGAAAATTTGAAATTATTTTAAAGGTGTGTCTACTTTTTTGGTCCACAACTTGCTGCACACACCCATATATTCAGTACCATTATCTGTTCTAAGTATTTTAAGTTTAGAACCAGATTGTATTTCAACAAACATATGAAATTTAGAAAATGTATCAAGTACTTGGTCTTTAGTATGCAAAAAATAAATCCAAATTCTTCTAGTAAAATCATCCACAAAGGTTAGAGCATACTAAATGAACCTTGTATCGATATGTTCTCCATTGGACCCAAGAGATCCCTATGAATAAGATGTAACTTATGAGATGCCCTCCATGAAGTACCATGAGGAAAGGGCTCCCTTTTCATTTTTCCACTCATGCACCCTGTGCATGTAATTTTAGATGGAACAATATGAGGTAAACCTTCAAACATGTTAGATTTTTGCATCAAAGTAATATAATCTGAATTCAAATGGCCAAGTCTTTCATGCCATACATTGAAATAAATATTGACTTTCAAAGAGTATCTTGAAGAGGCAAACTCGTAGAATTTAAAAAAGTTATCATGATCCATCTTAGCATTAGCAACAACATAATAAGTGTTAGGATCAATAATATAGCACATATCCTTATGAAATTCAACTTTGTAACCTTGGCATAGTTGAGCAATAGACAAAAGATTAGATTTCAATTCAGGAACATAAAGAACATTGTGTAACTTTCCATTTGGAACATTAAAATCACCAAATCCATCAACTTTGCAACTATGATCATTGGCTAATTGAATAGGAACATTAGTAGTATTAGGTTGCAAAGAATAAAATACTTCTCTATGAGATGTAACATGATGAGAAGCGTCACTATCAATAATCCATTCTAATGCATGAGAAGCTTTATAACAAGCAGTAAAAGCACGACGAGATTGATTACCTTGAGATTTGAAGTTATTTTGATTATTGTTATTGATAGGCTTCTTATCATTTTGCTTTTTAAAACAAACATTAGTTAGGTGACCATCTTTACCACAATAAGTACAATGTGGTTTTTTATTTTGTTGATTATTGTAATTATTCTTATTATTATTGTATGATGGCCTAGAATTAGACCTGTTGTTTCAATAATTATTATTATGATTATTGTTAATTGAATAACCATGATTATGATTATTATTGTTACAATAGTTATTGTTGTTATTGGAATAATTATTATTATGAGGATTATTATTAGAAGTATGAGATTTATTACTTTGATTTTGAGTTTTAGAAACAAAAGCATGTTCAAAAGACTTAATAGTACCAAATTGCAATAATGTAGCCTCCTCTTGACGTAACAAATTTTGAAAAATAGCATAAGTTATATGAGGAGCTAAGCTAGGAATTGCAAGCTGAGAGTGAATATTAGTGATAAATTGTTGAAATTCTTTAGGAAGGTATTTCTTAAGAATAATAGTAATTAATCTAATATCACTTAAACCAACATTAACACCGTTAGTTGAGTTTTAATTGCATCAAACTTGAGTAAAATTTCATCTATATTTTTAAAATCATTATACCTCAAGTCCTCCAAGTTGTCTTGGAGTTGAATCTTACGGGATTTGGATGAGCTATCATACGTCTATTGCAAAATGGCCCATGCTTCTTGAGCTTTGGTGCAATGTTCAATTAGGACATAAAGATCAGGAACGATGGAGAGACCAATCAAACCAAGAGCTTCTTCATTTTTTATTTTCCATGCATCTTTTTTTGCTTGTGAAGCAGTGGTAGCTGGTTCAATGGAAACATCTGTAGCAACTTCAAGTAGATGTTTAAAATGAAATAGAAATGAAACATGAGTTTTTCATTGATGGTAATTAGAACTATTTAGTTTAATTTTAGGAATTAGAGTAGACATGATTAATAGAATGGTCAAATTAACTTAAACAAAGTGAATTACAATGAAAAGATATTGGTCAAGATCAAGAAATATAAATTTAACTTTAATGAAACTTACAATAGAATGGTTAAACAATGATATTAAAAAAATTAAATTTTTAATTTAAATTGAGGAACAAATTTTAATTATCACTAAATAACAAAATAACAATTGAAATGAGTTAGAAATGATCTAAAGGACTTAAGAATGAAACAATTTGAGATAAAATTGAGGAGAAAAAATGTATGAGCAATTAAACTTTTTTTTATGTAATTAAGGATTTGAACAATTTTATATAAATAATAAAAGTGATATTAAAATGAGTCAAAGTAAATATTCAAACTACAACTAAAATTAGAAAAAAAACACAGATGTGCTGAAAGGAATCTCAGAACAATAATTAATATTCTAACCAGAATGCTAAAACCAATAAAATAACTGATATTCTTACCAGATTTGCATAATGTTAGAATGCTTATAACCAATGAATAATAATAAACTGAAACCACAGTAGAAAGAAGACTGATACCACCAAATTCTCTCACAAATGCAGCTCAAGGAAAGGCCGAATACTCTCAGTTACACTCGGGAATCTTTGAACAAAGTAAATTTTAATAGTTTAATAGTTGAGGATTAAAAAACATAGACTAGGCTGCATAATGAAGTAACCTTATCCTCTATGCCAATCTCAATGCTGCGCAATCTAAAACTATGAAAGTATTTGCAATAAAATACTACAATGTAAAGATAAAAGGAAATATGCACAAGGAAAGGAATAGTGCTGCGCAAGTTAAGGAATAATGTTGCGCAAGGTTAAGAACATAAGTTGCGCAATAAATAAAGTTTTTAAAAGATATAATATGCAGCCCAAGATTCTAAATAGCCTGCACAAAGAAAAATGGAATGTGAATAAAATACAAATCTAAACAGAACGTATACTGCGCGGAACAGGAGGACAAAAAAGAAGTTTTAAAAGTTAAAAGTGGTTGCGCAAGCCAAGATGAAGTGATGTGCAATATATGGGAGAGGTTGCGGTAAGAGACAAAGTTACCAAGGAGGACAATATATAGTTATAAACAAAGATTAAAGAATGAAATGATTAAAGTTGCGTGAGATATAAGCTATGAGAGAAATTAAACGAGGTGAAGATAAAATGTAAAGTTTAAAGTATCATGAAATGTTTACAGTTTTAAAGTTTTAAACAAAGCTGCTCAAGAAAGGTAGAGCCAGACAAATGTTTGCTAAAAAAGAGTAAAAGAGATCTAAGACAATAAAGTCTGTACAAGACACAATACAAAGTTATATGAATCTACCTTTAATGAGAAATATAATCTTCTTAATGTGGAGCTACATTAGAATATGAATCAAATTATATTAAAAACAAGCTGCTAAAATGGAGATATATAAATAGTGAACAAAGATCAATACACAAAGATTTTCTAAGATAATAATAGAGATAAAATGGTTAGATAACATAAATGCTTTTTCCTCCACAACCGAAATATCCTTCAAATTTTCCTATAAGCAACACTCAACAAACAAGGATTAAACCTGCTCTGATACCATGTTAGGAATCATAAAAAGTAGAGCAAATGAAATAATCCAAGTGTGAGTGCATGAAAGGAATTTACCAAGTTCACCAAGAGAGATAGAGAGGAATTGCTTCAAAGTATCAAGCCAAAAGATCACCAAAATGCTCCAAGAACGAAGACAAGAACACAAGGATTTGAAAGGGGAAAAACAAGAAAAACCCCTTGTGAAGAATATGAATATGGCATAAGGCCTAAAGAATGAGAGCAATAAGCTCAATACAATATTGAGAGCAAGATGAGAATGTGAGGAGAAGTGAGAAATAAGATAAGATTATTAGACAAGTGTGTAAGAGGCATCTCATAAATATAGATGAGTGGAGGAGTTTGCATGTAACTCCCATCTTCTATGAATGCCACATTCATATTGTGTGTGTGACAAATGTGAGATTCCTCTTAAGGAGGAATATCTAATTTCCTTATTAAAGGAATTACAAAATACTGACATGTCCTCCTACTTGGATAGAAGGACAAATACAAATAAGGATACATTGATTTATCCTTTAATTACATAGTTTTAACCAAGGAAAGATTAAATTCTAACAACTTTATATGCATAAAAGTGGAAATCAAAAGCACAAAGTCTGCAAGTGCTTTCCTTTCTTGAACATTCTACAACAACTTCAAACTTGATAAGCAGCTCAAAATCTACAAGACCAAATTTGGAGCCAAACTATAACTCTGAACACAATATGTAGCTCAAAGTCTACAAAATTGAATTCAAATCTCTCTTAAATAAAAATACAAAACTTACAATCAGCTTAAGAAAATGTTGTCACATAACAGTTTGGATTGGCACAAAGTCTCAAAATAAATTGCCTCTTTTATTGAAAGCAATCTAATTTACATCTAAGCTCAAAGTCTTAGAGTGCATATACAAACCGATAGAGTTTGATTGCCTTGCCAAAAGATGATAATAACAATGAAGCTCTCTCATATATATAGGTGACGAGTTGAGGGAAAAGGGTCAGAATAACCCAACAAACCTTAACCTATTCCGTAACTAACTTTGACTTATTCAAACTGCAAGGCCTAATGTCCGTGACCTACAATTTGATTACATGTAATAACTTTATAGGTGATAAGATCTCTTGTAATTACAACTTGTTTTTTAATTACATGTAATTTGTCAATAATAAAATTATAAAATGCATGATGAAAAATAAACGAATGACCTGAGAAGACACAACTGCTATTACATCATCCTTTGTCACATTCCTTATGCTACTATAGGATGCTCCATGATTAAAGTACTCAGATTTGGGGAAGCATCTTAAATTGGAACAAGAACTTGCATTCTGGATCGTTCTACATCATAATGGTCTTTATTGAGAGCACATCTTTTCATGACCATTTCAGTCTTGAAAGCATTCTACGCTCTCAATCAATTTTACACTTTTCCACCTCCATGTATGGCTCTTTCATATGATTGTTCTTGCTTCATGTCCTTTTGTAATTGGGATTTAGAAACCTAATTTCAAATGATTTTCAATGCATCCAGGACTGCATCCCAATCCAGGAAGATCATTTAGCTTTCTCCTTGAAAATCTTGCACCACTTCCATGCCTTTTCATTATGTTGGTTGTTCATCCATTGTATTCTTTGTGACAGTATTTTATCATAACTCTTTGAAATATCAAGTTGTTCTTTTCATTGGTCCTTTGACATTCCAAAGCATTTTCATTTTGGCTATTCAAAACAATGATAATCGTTGTCAGAAACATCCTCCCCTTGAACTATATATGATTTAGATAGGGCTTTGTTTGGATCATTACTTGTGTGGGCTCAAACAAGAAGTCACTATTGCCTATTCTACCTCAACATTGTATTAGGACAACCTTTATCATACACCATTGTAAACATATTTATTCCATTGATTATTTCTCATGATAAGGCTTGGTGATGTTACTTGGTGATGAAATAATCCATGAAAAAGATCATTCAAGAAAACACCCTTATCAACATCTATTTAGATCTTGACATAGACAAATTTTGTGAAATTTCTTTTCCTCCACAATTTCCATAACTTTTTTTGCAATTTTATTTCCATGATTTACAGGAGCAAAAAAATGACTTTGAAATCACTTGCTTGCATTCTTGACCACAATAAAGAAATATAAACACAAACAAAACTATGAGATAACCATGGGAAAAACATTTGCACATTGCCTCGATTTCAAACACGAAAATGAAAATACAAAAATGAGCCAAAACTCTAGGAAAATGACATGGAAAATGCATACTAGGGCATGCGCTTTGTTGTAGCAGATGATGAGGAAGGAAAACGTCTACCAAGAACAAAACAAGTAGAAGACTCCACCATTGAATGCACTTTCCCAGTTCTGGCCTCGTTTCAACACATGGTGGTGATTTGGAAGACCAAATACAACAAAATCTCCAGTTTAGTAACACTTTTTTCCACGAATCAAATCTGCAAGGCCGCAATCCTTTATTTTTGATTTTTTGAACACATGTATTTCTCAACCAAAATCCAAAGTTTGGACATGAATCGGGTTTCTTGAAGTCTTTTTCAAGTTAAAAACACTTTCTTTGAATGGAAAAGATCTCGTCTGTAGAGAAATCTGAGTTTTGCAAGGCTTTCACAAGTGGTGAAGGGCAGGTTGAGTTTCATTTCACCATTTGCAAGTGTCAAAAATAAAAATGTCAATGACTTGTAATTGGGATAAAAAATCTCGTTTACAATTTATTTGTCTTGTAGTTCAATGTTAAAGTGTTGTCGAGCTTTATAATATGCATTACAAGCCCTTAAAAGTGTATTTGTATGCTAATAAAGCTATAATTGGGTTTTAGACCTTGAAAGATAAGTTTAAGAAAACACTTTTCAAAACAATTACTTAACTTGTAATCGGAATCCTGATTGCAAGTATAAATAGCAAAAGACTTTAACCATAGCTTGCAATTGGGGTTTTAAAACCCCATTGCAAGTGTTATTTACTTGTCATTCCAAAAAGAACTTACTTGTAATCTGAATTTAAAATCCCAATTGCAAGTTAAGAAGTCATTAAACATAATCTAATTTATGCAATTGAGATTTTATATATTATGCACTTTCAATTCGAAGGATATAGCACTTGCAATCAGGGTTTAAAAATTTATTTGCAAGTGAAACTTCTTATAGTTTTCCTTGAATGAAACACATGTTCTTGCATACGAAACTTGCATTTGACGACTCAAGACCAAGATGAATGATCTAAGACACTAAAGGTAGGTCAAAATGATCAAAACAAACAAGAAAAGTAATTACAAATTCGAGATTTTCGCAAATCAAGTACTTGCAACCAAGAAAATAAAACTCGAAATTGCCAAAATAACCAAGAAAAACTTGATGAAAAACTCAAAAATTAACACCAGAAGGATGAAAAATTAAGGCCAAGGCATGGTGTAATCCATTGCCTTCGAGATTTGATCTCAAAACGCCTATCTTAGAGAGAAAATCATGATTTTGGATCCAATTTCGTATGGGTTATCTCAATTTTGAGAATTCAAAATTGAGGACAACATGTTTAAAAGGTGCTAAACAGATATATGTTTTTTGATCAGTAAGTTGCACTGTGATTCTCGTCACGATATCAACCAAATGAGCCCTCCATCATATTTTTTGCTTAATTCCTTGAGGGGGCACCATAATAACTAGTTAATGATGCTTTTTCACATGGCATTTTGAGGCATATTTTTATCAAATATTCTTTGAAGTAACGCTCGACAACACATTATATCAAAGAGGGGCATATTGTAGACGCTTTAAAATGGCCTATTGCTCTAACACAATGATACTACTAACATTCCTCTTCAATTATTAAATAATCTTTATTATTTAATCAATTTGTGTCTTTCTACTATATTCTGAATTCAAAATCATCACTTTCCTATAAATTCATAATTAAGTGATTTTACTTAAATACTTAATTATTAAATGTCCAATCAATATTTCCTTAATTATCCATCTATAAAGTAATTAAATAATCAATGTTATTTAATTATTCTCCATGTCATTATATTTAATCAAATAATCATATTAGTTAATTAATGCTTCCTTCTTATTATTACATTTGTGTAATAATTAAATCAATCTCCCACTCAGAATTAAATAAATAATATTTATTTAATTAAACTAATTATTCCTCTAAATAAATAAATAATAATAATTTATTTATATTCTCCATGTGCAAGTAAATGAATTATTTTATTTATTTATTTGTAAATTATTCTCTCACTTCTCACTAATACTAACCCTCAGTCCGACTTCTCAATCACAATTCCTGACTAATCAATCTATTTAGCCTTCTATTCCACCTCATCAGTTAAGTATTCAATCAATTTAGTCAACTCTTCATTCTATCCTCTTAACAGATCAATCTACTCTACTGACAAACAATCAATTGAGTTCAACTCCCACTCACTCTAAGTTTAACTCTTCAATCATAGGCAAGCATTCCCACCAATCATGGAATCCTGATTGGAACCCCGAAATTATTATAAATAGAGAGCTAATTCTCTTGATTTGTTAACCATAATTACTTTGAATTCTTATGCTGGCACATCAAACACTCATTTCTGAAAGCCCACATTGCATAGATAAGGAGAACAATAAGGAAGGACTATATGGTTTGCATATTCATTATGTTGAAACGATTTCATATTGATTAATCGTTTATGCTTATTATTTATCTCGCTTTCTTTCTTGATATTGTGAATATTAAATCCTTAACAAATCTCTTTGTGGTTGATTTATCTTGATGTTATTGTAGGTACTACATATCCTTATTACGTCGATTACAAAACCTTGTTATGATACCAATTGATGAACACACACCGGATGCTGAGAGGGGAGGGTGAATTAGCATAAATCAAAAACCTTACTTAGATAATCAAACATAAATGTTATCCACCATGCAACTTATTAGGAAACCATTGAAATGAAACAATTAACATATGGACACCAAGATTTTATACATCAAAAACCCAAACTAGGAAAAACCGCAATGAGAACTTGCTCACATAGAAAAATCATTGATTTATAGTCTAATTACAAAGATAGTACGAGCTCACTGATCCAGACTTGCAATCAGAGGCTCACTACCAATACAACACCAAAATACATAGGAGCTCACTGCTCCAGACTTGCAAACTAAGGCTCACTACCAAAGTAGCAAGTTATAGAAAAGAACTTGTGCACCCAAGGCTCACTATCCTAGGGAGAAGATACATGCAACTCTTCTCAATAGAAATATGTATATATTCTCCTGATAATATAGTTGTCCTGCACAACTCTGTTAACCAAAGAAATAGACTATCTATGCCTTCTCTTCTTCACAAAACAAAAACCTCATAAACTAAACTCTACTCTTCTGAAACTCTTCTTATAGATCTTCACTTTCTTGCTCTCATCACTCTACCCTTTTCTAAACCACACGTTGTACTTATATACAAGATAGATCATTAGCATTTACAACAAGGTCGACTATGCCAAATGAAAATTACAAGTCAGCCATATCAATAGAGTATTACAATAAAGTCACATGTCATAAGCATACAGACCAAAACATAGATAACTTACAACAAGGACCTATTCGAATAAGAGGTGGAAATTAAACACATAGGTCACACATAACATGAACCCATCCAAATAAGAGATAAACATTATATGCAATACCCAAAGCAAAAACATGAAGCATTATCACTCTATTAGAGAAAGGGGCCATGAACATGTTACACGTAGCCCAATACCAGATCCACAATTACTAGGACAACTTCCATATCCATCTCAAACATGTAGTAACACACTGCCCAAAGAACCACATCACATTATAGTTGTATATGGACCTCCACATGCTATGGTGAGTTCCAATCTCCATGTCAAATCCCATATCACTTGCAAGCCTATCCACATCAGAAGCCATCACAACACTTTTCCGGACTAGAACACAAATTGAATATAACTACAACACTTGGTAACATAGTTTCCAGATCACTAGGAAACACCACAACCAAGACTAACGCCTGGATATATTAATAAAAATTATATTTTCACATCTTCAACTCTTATTTTTAGAGCGGAAACCTTCTAGAAAACATAATTGAACAATTGTCATCTTCAACTATATATCCCTAAAATTGAACCACTAACTTCTGGACCAAAGATTATAACACAGAAGCACTGGCAACCAGCATACTAATGATCTTCTGAATACATACATGTCTTTCTCCATTTTTTAGCATTGAATACATACCTATCTTCCACAATTCTATAGCCACTAAATACATACTTATTTTCCACTACTCTATAACCACTAAATACATACTCGTCTTCCACTATTCTGTAGCACTAGCATGTTCATCTCACAACCTTACTTCTTCCAATCCAACATCCAAATTTAAGACCTATATGGTCCACTAAATAGACCTGAACATGTCATCAACAAATAGCTTTTGAATACAAAGCAAACACCTCCAAACCATAATTTTTGACATCAATGATAACCAAATAGACATATATTTCCAACATGTTATATCAACATACACTGTGACAACAATAAATTTGAAGATTTTATATATTGTTTCTACATCTAGTCTGATAATGATGTTACCATCATCATCCTTGATTATTATTGAATCCTTGTTAGATTGAGAGGCATAGGAAAGGATGAATTCAAATTTTAAGGCAACCACTAGGCAAGTTGATACCAAGTGTATATGACTTTTCAAAAGTATCTGCATGTCCAATTTCAGTGTCTTTGATCTCATCAATGGAAGAGACCACTTGAGAAGGTACAATTGAGTTATGATACTTGTCATACTTGTACTTCATCTTTTTATTGGATGGAGACATTGGTATTTCAGACATCGAATAATAATTTGTAAGGATACGATGAAAAATCTAAATGGTTAAAATATCATCATGTGTTATTAGGGAAGCCATGGTACTCTCTTCAAAATGGCAATATTGCAAAACAAAACTCATACTTCGGTTTATCATGAGGAAAGGGAATGTAGACAAACAAGCTTGATAAAGAAAGGATGAATATGACTCTGAAATGGGTCCACAACTAAATTTTGCATTTTGGGGAGTACATTGCAAGTGGGGAAGAACATGAACATTTACTTGCAAAGGGGAAAACCATTATTGCAACTTTACATATACATGGGAAATGCATAAGTTTGCACTTGTAATCGGGTCTTAAAGACCCAATTTCAAGCTATTTGGAGCATGTTTGGGGTTGCATTTGGGTTTTGGAGGATCAACTATAAGTTTGGAAAAAATATTATATTTTACAGTTGTAAAATACACATCACAAGGTTTAGATCAGGTCTTAGGAAATCAACTACAAGGAACACAAAAATTTGTGAAATAGGAACATGCAATGTAACTCTAGAGATTTGAAAATGCATTAGGGCATTTATTTACCAACAATACAATATATATAGTTTGGGTTTAAAGGCATCAATTACAAGTAAATAAAAATATTGCTTGCAATTTCTACTTGTAACAAGAACTTGTAATGTAGTTTTAAAGGCCCGATATACAACTTGAGAGAAAACATATACAACTGAGTCTTTGGAAAACACTTTACAAGTTGAGAAAGAATTGAACTCATAATTGAGCTTGGAAGGTTTAACTACAAGTAGAAAAGTTTGTATTTTCAAGTGTAATCAGGATTTGAGGACTCGATTACAAGTGACCTAGGCATATAATCATATTTTAGGTAACATACTACAAGTTGGGAAGAAAATTATACTTGCAGGCATAGTTGCAAAGAAAAATTGTAAAGCCACTAGTATAATATGATACAAAGGTCAGTACTCGTAAGCTTGAGGTCATGTGTTTCTAGGCCAAGGGGTACAAGTTGCTTGAGTCATAAAGTGACAATATAAGAGACTTCGGTTATTAAAATTAAAATATATTTCTCTAAACACAATAAAACTTCACCCAACGTTCAAATATGAAATATTACACTGTTCGAGAAACAAAGGCTGACCCATTGCTAAAAATAGACACTTATTAAAATAGAAACTACTAAAATAGTGGGTTCAAACACCAAATTGGACCAATCTAAGATGCATTGAAAATTACTATAAATAATAAGTGATAAAAATGGCCACTATTAAATATAGTAATTAAAAATAGTAAGTCTCAGACAAGTCCGAAATCACTCCAGAAAATGTCATTCATCTCCATTAATCCATCTAAACACACAAACAATATCAAAATACCCCTTTGATCTCGCTGAGACCAACCCAAAAAACCAACACCAAGCTACAAGAGAACCAAAAAATGAGGGCATTACAAGTATTAGGTTTGAATAAAAAAATACGACTCTTTTGAAAAACCACTAGAAGCATGCACGATTTTCTCTTGAATGTTGAGGGATTTCATTGAGTCATTGTAGTCTTTGATAAACTAAATTACATCTTTAAGAATAATAATTTAAAGTTCTCTCATGTGAGTTTTGAACCAAAGGATATTTTTCTCAACCTTGTATAAATTTGTTAAGAGAATTTACCTTTGCCCTAGACTTGTTCTTCTATGATTGTTTATTCGATAGAATTACTTTTTTATTTATCATAGTATTTGATATCCATTAAGATATCATGCATGTACATCATATATCTTGATGAACCAGTATCTATGGTCCTCTCATTCTAAGTGGAAGCAATATGAGTAGTATAGAGAGCAATAGTGTTTTGATTAAGTGAAAAGTAGGTTTTGAAGGGACCCTGAAACCCTATACAAAAAGGTCGCTAAAGATATTCAAAGACAACCCACAACAAGGAACAGATCAAGACCAAAGCGAGGATTTTAACATTAGGCTCCATCAACCTGGAACAAACAATGCACAAGAAGAACTACATGCAAACTCAAACTAGAGCAAGGATCCAAAATCCCAATCGAAACCTATGATCATCCAACATTAAGATTTACCTTTGGCCCTCTTCTTGTGGGACCGAAGGGTCATATCAAAAGAGGGTGAAGACCTCTTAGGGTGTTTACCTTTTACTGTGATCCAACCTACTTCCACCTTTGCAGCCTCTTCCTACCAGACCGTGGAATCCATCACCGAAATCCTAACACCCATGGGGTGGGGGGGCAACACTCTGCATTGGTGCCTTGCCAGAGATATCCACAGGCAAAGGGACAACACCAACAGAGAAATACTGTTGTTTTAATTTTATAATTCTTATTTTTTTAATTAGATTTTGTTTTTTTCTTAGGATTCTTGTTGCTAGAGGACCTCTTCCTGTCCTATGTTCATAATTATTTTCTTGGAGGCCAAAATCACCACATTTATCACAATTCTTTAGAAATCTAGTTTTTAGAATCAAATTTTGATTCTCATTTAGCTTAGGGTTGTTGCTTTGTTATTTTTGGAATCAAAGTTTGACATAATTTGTTCTTCTTGAATATGAAGTGAAAAAATAAACAAAATTAATTAAGTCCATTTCATCTTTATGGTTAAGATTTGAGATAAAATTATTATTTTTAAATATTTCATGAATTGTTCATTTGAATTAAAGAATAACATATTCCCTTGAAAGAAATTATGATTAGAATTAGCTAGCTAAGACTTAATATTTTTTACTTTGGCCAAATAATTCCTTGTTTTTGATATCTCCCTTTTACATGAGTAGTAAATAATTCAAGTATCAACTTATAAATTAGAAGAGTTTAGAACCGTCATGCATGGTCTCCAAGGTTGTCCGTGCTTTGTTGGAAGTCTTGATTACAATATGGGGGACAAAATTCAACTCTTACAATTCTCAAAATAATCAAGAATTGTAAGAGTTGAATTTTTCCCCCATATTGTAATCAAGACATTTTGCTACCCCATTTAGAACAAACCATAGATTTTTGGCTACGAATTCATCTTTTTACCTAATTTTGTAGATATTATAGTTGGTTTCATTTAACACCTGAGATTTATCAATGATACATAGAAATCAATCATCATTCATATTATAAACTATCTTTAATACAATTTTGATGTCAAAGTGAAACCAAACACAAATTAGATCTTTAAATAATAATATTTGATTCCTTTAAAAAAAAATCATATAATGATCTACAAAATTATTATCTAATTAAAACATTTTCTCTACAATAAAAATAGTTGACTCTTAATTATTGAAAAAATTACTCTCTCTCTCTCTCTCTCTCTCTCTCTCTCTCTCACACACACACACACACACACACACACACACACACACACACACACACACACACACACACACACACGNTTATTGAAAAAATTACTCTCTCTCTCTCTCTCTCTCTCTCTCTCTCTCTCACACACACACACACACACACACACACACACACACACACACACACACACACACACACACACGCACGTGTGTACATGTGTAAAATGATGTGCAATTTATTTATATTTAACATTTACTATATTTTATTTTATCTAGATTATATTATATAATAAATAACAAAGATGTTAAATTTATTTTAATTCTATTTTTCTATTTATGAAAAAAAATATTCGGTTACATATTTATAACAAGTATTGTATTGGGAATTGAGAGAAGAATATGTAATATTTTTCATTCTATATTTTTTTTTGTATATTGTGTCATAGGACATTGTAGTAATAAATTATCCAAGGAGGGTGTGTGTGGGTGGTTACTAGGGTTAACTTGTACTATAGATATTTGATCTTTGGATTGCATTCAAATAGTCACAAAATTGTTTTCCTTAGACGACAAACCAATCAACAAAAGACAATAAAAATAGTTTAACAAATATCATTACAAAATTAAAATTCATTTTAATGAAGTTATATGTACAAGTAAACAACACAAATGATTGCTTAAAAAATTTATGCAATAGATCAATATTGATTAAGCATAAAATGTACTCAAGTAAAAAATAATAATGTGCAATGCCCATACAACAATCACTAATATGATATATATGATGACATTAATTTTCCATCAGTATGCAAACAACACTTTCGGTAAGCATACACTGAAAGACAAAACAAAGAGCAAACCGAAAATCAGATATAAAGAGATCACTGAAAACTGCTAAGTACAAAGAGAACCGACGACACAACTTTGTGTGTACACCGAAAATGCAAAGTCAGAAGGATAAAGAGGAAATCGAAAGAGGAACCCAACATGCAGGATACAATGCAAATCGAGAGACAGTTAAAGAGCAAACTGAGAGAACAGTTCAAGCAGGACACCGAAAGACAGTAAACTAGTTTCAGAGCATAACCAACCGATAGAAACTGAAAGTCAGTTGCAGCCCGCAAAAAGTAGCTCTGACCTCCACGTCAGATAAAATAGTTGTATTCTATTTATATAATCTTGATTTGTTTTTAAAACCATTTATTTAGGGACAAGGAACATGAATGTAAGTGCTTTAATCAGTCTAACTGATTTAAAACACATAGACTAGGAGATCAAGGTAAAAGTTGTAAACCTAATCTTAGAGTTAACATTGTTTTCGTGAAACTTGATGATGTCAATCCATCTTATAAATAGATGATGAAATCATTCAATATACATGATGTGAATACAAAAGAGAGGATGAATGAAGACTACGAGCACATCTATGGATCAGATTGAAAGTTTCAAGAACCAGAACAACAAAAGGTGAATTTGGTTAGCAAGAACCAAGAACAGAGGCTACCTAGAATCAAAGGTATTATTCAATCACATTAGGTGATAATATTATTCATGTAATCTTAAATGTATCTGTATCAACAATAGGAGATTGCATTTACCAGGTCAAATTATAATTTTCTATCATTCTAACAAGTGAAGCAAAGTGTAAAAATCCTTTCAAGGAAGGTGGATTTAACAGTCCAACTATAAATCTCTTAACCGAGTGCACACTCAACAGTGTTGCTAAATCTCTTAACCGAGTAGACTTTAACAGGTCTCCACAGATACTCTTAAACGGGTAGATCATCGGAAGTGATCAAATTGTAAGCCTTAACTGGCCGCTTCCAATCTGCAGATAGTGAAGATTTTGTGGGTGCCATCCCCACCACAGTTTCTACTTCCTTACAAAAAAATTTTGCGATATCATATCTTGTGTTATGTGTCAATTACTTTCACAAATGTTTCTATGAATGTTCACATGTATTTTAATTTTATGAATTGATATAACTCACATCAAGATAGTATAGATCAGATGGTTGGATATACAATTGATTACACGAAGGTTAATTGATTAAAGGATACAAAAGTTTTAGAGGTATTGATTCACCCCTCCCCTCTCAGTACACACTTCCCATTAATTCCAACAATTGGTATCAAAGCTAAGTTTCTTCTTTGGAAAGCTTAAAGGCTTAAGAGAAAAAATCACACAATGGAAAAGTACATACTTGATAAAAATATTGAGAATAGGAAGCTAGAAATGCAGATCTTCTATGAACAGTACAAAGAAGCTAGAATCAGTATGAGACAACTGTTAGATGAAAGAAAGATTAGGGAATCTCACTATAATGAAACAGATTACCATGAGGAAGAGATACCAAATTTCTTTGAATCTTCAGAATCAACTACAAGCAAAGCATTAGACACATAAAAAAAAGCATCACAAGCCTAAATGAAATCAATCAACATCCGGATGGACAAGTGAAATCTTTGAAAATCGATCAAGAGACACAGATGGTAAGGATGATTGATGTCATGAACAATGCTAGACAAGCTAAGCAAGAAAGAACATTAGCTATTGATGATAGAAGGAAGATTATTGAAAAGCTACAAGAGAAAGAACATGAAATATAAAGATTGACAGAGCATCACCATGAAGTTACAAATCAGATTATTCTTATGAGTCAAGAGGCAAAAAGAATGAATGTTGAACTCGTTGAAAGAATAGAAGCTATCGGTGAGCTAAAGGATGAAAATGAAAAGTTGAAACATGAAATAAGAATTCAGTAGCAGCATAATGAAATTATCAAGAAAGCTGAAGAAAGCAATAAAAGAATGGATGATTTTCTTGAAGGACAACGGAGAGTCAACACCAACACTGGTCTAGGCTTTATCGAGAATGGAGAATCACCCAATCAAGCTGATCCAAAGAATGTCTATGCAAATCCAAGACCAAGAAAGCTTACATGCAATCACTGTGGAAAGAAAGGCCACACATCAAATGTATGCAGAGACAAAATGAAAGGTATTCCTAAATCTACATCTTCATTCATAGGATTTTGTTATAAATGTAACAAGAAAGGAAATAAAGCATATGAATGTAAGTCTGAGATGAGACAACCAAAGAAGGAAACCTACATGGACAAATACTGTCCTAGTTGAAAAATGAATGGGCACACAACTCTTGAATGCTGGAAAAAGAAAAGGAAAGCATGTAAGCCAAAAGGTCAAGAAAATCCCTATCGACTGAAAAGAGTCGATAACCAGTATGTATGGGATTACAATACTTGGAAAAATTGTACAACATGTGGAAGATTTGGTTACATTTCTGCAAACTGTATGAGACAGTGGACTAGAAATCTAGAGGTTGGACTAACCCCAGAATGACATGCTTACACTGTCATAAAGTTGGTCATCTCAAGAAAGACTGCAGAGACCGAATGACAGAGACCAACACATTTCCCAATGGAAACACCATTGAAGACATCAGAAGAGAAAGAGACAACATGTGGAGAAGAGCTTCAAACAATGATGAAGCTGGACCAAGAAATGCAAATGGTGACACCCCATCCAATGGATTCGGTGACATCACCACCCCCACCTAAGTAGAACAAGTAAGTATGGAACTGCACTACACTATGTATTATTTTTACATCAGTTCCATAACATGTTGATAAAATGCCAAATTTGCATAAGTAAAAGATACATACCGAAATCTGTCAGGTGACACTCAAAGCTGAGACTTCCTACACTTACTGAGAAGCGTCGGTTAAAATAAGAAAGCAAAGTTGCTAGTGTAAACCGAGCCTCCTCAGTAACCAAGAAAAGTGAACAAGCTTTTGCAACACCGAAACCCGTCACTAAAAGCAAAGAGATGAACAACCGCCCCAAAACGTTATGTTGTCACCGAAGAAACAAGTTAATATCTTAACCGACAAGCTCTGTCTTCATACATGGAGGAGTTGGTAAGCATTAATGACTTTTTTTTTAGGTCAAATGGCTATAAAAAGGTGACTGGACAGTCTCATTATTCACCACGACCAAAGAAGAGCGACAAGAGCAATTTTTGTGTAATTAGTGACCAGATCACAGAGCGACATAAACTCAACCACCAACACTCCAAATAAGATCATAAATTGCTACTAGTGTATACAGTAAGTTCTACGACAACTGACAACTCTGTTTACGTATTTCATAGAAAGCCCTAAATCTAAAAATATGGCCACGACTTCAGGAACTGTGAAATTGAAGAACACCAAGAAGGATGAGTTTAAACTAATCAAGAATTCTGCATGTGAGGAACCACACTACAAGATTCACCCTGAGGTTGCCTCACAACCTGACGATGCTGGAGCATTCTCGTGAATACAGCTAGGGTTTTGCTTGTCAAAGACGTACGATCATTCATACACTGCAAGATTGCATAAATCAACGACTCAGAGGTTGAACATGCTTATAAGAAGCTATGCAATGAAGAATGAACCTTAAAATATGAGCATAAACACATAGAGGTGAAAGGGCTCACTAATGCCCTGTTATTCCTGAAAGGTTTCAAAATTGAGTGGATTCGGTTAGTACTAAGATGAATGTACAATCACAAACTATGGCTGGATGAACCGAAGATGATAACCTGAGATGTTATCCATGTAGTCACCGGTTACCCTGTAACTGAGAAGGTAAAAGCACTGAAGCACCCACCCAAGGCTGATACTAAAAATATCACAAGAGCCAAATGGCAGAGGACTGAAGGTATCAACGATCACTGATGATGAGATGAAATTTGGAGCATGTGTTATCGGTTAAAAATTATTCCAAGCAAGCAGGATGAACAACATTCCATCTGGTGTAGTAGACACAACTTACAAAATTGTGAAGAAGGGAACTCAGTTGGACTTATCCAAACTTCTACTAAATGAGTTAGAAGAGAATTTGAGGACTATAAGGAATGCAAAGATAAACAAATGTAAGTTTGGCTCACTTATTATGTGCATTTTCTTCTACTTTCAAGAAACATTTCCATCGGTAGGAGATATCAAATGGGATAGCACAAAACCGGTCACCATGCAGATCAGTGAACTCATCACCTCACTGGGAGATAATTTTGAAACAGTCATGGATGAATACTTTAATGTATTCAAAGACCGAATGCAGAAGAGGGTAAGAATCCCTGAGCAACTCATTGAGAAGTTTAAAGATGAAACATGTTTCATGGTTGATACACACCACACTTATATCAAGCCTGTTGTACCAAGGATAGCATGACTACAACCATTAGAGTATGAGATAAATATAGATCAAGCATCAAAAGAAATTGATGCATTGATGAATGAACCTTTGGACAAGAAATAACCTAAGTTTGGAACCTATGAGGAGGCCAAATCAAGAATCAAATCTAGCCTGGTTGTAAAAAAAAATTGTCAGGAAAAAGGACAAAATGGTCAAGAACCTCAAGAAGATACTCTCGGCAACAGAGGAAGAAACCGAGTAGGAAGAAGAAGTTGAAAAGGAGGAAGAAACCGAAGGACAGTTACCTATTGGTGAAACTAAAGAAAAGAATGACTCTGAAGCCACAGAGTCAGATTCACCATCTCCTCCATCAACTAAGAAGCCAAGAACCACAACTGCTTCTAGAAAAAGAAGCCAAACATCAAAGGACTCAACTCCTTCGCCTTTGAAGAAACAAAAATTCTGAACATACAAGAGGAAAGCGGCCACACTGAAAAGAGGGCCAAACAAAAGAATAAGGAAGCTCATTAGAACAAGGGAATACATTGAAGACACCAAGAAAGATGAAGGTATTGAAGCAAAAAAGATCAAAGTCCCTAAAAGAATTAATGAGGTATGCAAATTTATTGCAAATTCAGGATCTATTACAGATTCTAAGATTAGAAGATGGTTGAAACTGGATCCACAAGATCAGAACAAAGTTGAAGATGCCATCATATCAAAGATGTATAAATTCAAATATGTACCGATTCAATTTGAAGGCAATAATGTGCCAAGAGAATTCTTGGATAGACTATATGCTAGATGGACATTTGCCTTGAAGAACGTGAAGGAAATAATAGAAAGATTACTTGTTACTCTGATGCCTTCTGAATCCAAGAAAGAAGAAATTGATGAAATGATGGAGAAACATAAAGAGGAGTTCTCACCAAAGTTGAGAGCCTACAAATTTCTTGAAGGGAAGCTTATAGAGCTTGAACAAGAAAGCCACAAGAAGTGGAGTAAAATTCTAAACATCCCTACTGAGGAAGATAGCCCCGAGAAAGACCTACAACAAAAGATGTTGATAAGGCAACTCAAGAACATATATTAATCAAAGATGCAGAAGATGATACATCAGTTGAGTTAGACAAGGAAGAAAAATACACAACTGACAAAAAAAATATGGATGTTACAGATGAAACATGGTCTGACACTAGAAAGGACAACATTGTGGATAACACAATCATTGACATCACCGATGATCTAGCAAAAGAAGTAAACAAAGATGAAGATATCAATATTACTAAGGACACAACCGATGAGCAGGACACAACAGTTGATAATGCACAGGTGAACATACCAGGAAACATGCCAATACTGATACAAGCAATCAATATTCTGTAAGAAATAGAAAATTCACCTGAAAAAGAATCAAACATACCCAAGGATGCAGGAGAAGAAGGAAATAAAGACAACACCGATGATCATAAAGACACTGGAGACACTCACACTGTAACCGACACTGACAAGGTTATAGAAGGAGATACAAAGCAAGCAGATGGAGACACAACAGAGAAAGATGCAGAAACAAAGACAGATGAAGTGCATAAGGACACTGATGAAGGAGATAAACCCAAAGATGGCACTCTTGAGGATACCGAAAATGTTGCTACTAACAATGTAAAGGTTGATGTGGAGACGTCTACAAAAAACTGACAAGCTGCCACCGAAACAAAGCAACACAAGTAACTTCATCAAGCACAATGGACAAAGCTGAGAAGATGGCTATGGTATTGCACTCAAGTGAAACTTTGAAGAAGAAGAAGAAATCTAAAAAGAGTAAGTTGGAAGTCACATTAGATGAAATCATTGAAATCACCAAATGTGACCCAACCACACTTGATTATGAAGCATTGACAGAATATGGTGAAATATGCCAAAGGAAGGCATTACAGGAGAAGCTGAGGAAACAACACCAAGACTCCATGGTACTGGAAACAACAAGGGACATATTGCACCAAATTGTACCCGACGTTGATGTTGATCAAAGTAAGCCAATTCTTGATCAACCAGCCACTCTCACCGAAGCAATTACCACATAGAACATTGATGCAGAGAAGACAATAGAAGAGAGAGTAGAGCTGAAGTACCAGTAGAAAATTATTGAGAACATCAGCCAAGAAGTGGCAGTTAACAAGGTAAAGTTGTCAGAATTCATTAGTGAATTAGATCCAATTATAACTGAAGTTATTTCCTTGATTCAACAACTAAGCATAGTGGAAAATTTTACTAAAGAGAATAGTGAAAACATAGCAAAGTTAGATTCAGATCTAGCTAACAGTGCTAACAGCTTAACCATTGATGGAGACAATGCACTAAAGTTGCATTATGAGAAAATCATTGCAATAAAAAGGTTAAGACAGGAACTGTGGGAAGAAGAGACACACTTCAAGGAAGAAGTCATCGAGCTCCAAGCTCAACTTCTACCCAATCTTACACTGCTTCAATAGCACATCAGTTCAGCTAGGCAACTGATAGCAACCCCCGAGATGTTTATAGCAGACAACATCTATGATATGCACTCCAAGATCATACTCGAGCACATGGCTCTAGAGAACTTGAAGGAACAATGAGAGAAAATGATGGAAGACATGAAGTCTTCACACTCCCACATTTTTGATAAACTATAAGGTATAGACCTTTGCCCTTAATATCAAAAAGGGGGAAAATGATATGTATTCAGATGGGAAAATGATATATATATATATATATATATGTATATTCATATGGGGAAAATGATATGTACAGATAGGCAAGAAGTATACAACACTATATCAACATATACATAAGGGTAGTCATGAAATGACTAAGAATTATATATGTTGTATATACTTAACATTTTGTTAGTATTTTGCACATATCACTTTTTGATACTAATGTCAAAGGGGGAGATTGATGACATTAATTTGTCATCAGTATGCAAACAACACTTTTTGTAAGCATACACCGAAAGATAGAACAAAGAGCAAACCAAAAATCAGATATAAAGAGATCACCGAAAACTGCTAAGTACAAAGAGAACTGACAACACAACTTTGTGTGAACACCAAAAATGCAAAGTCAGAAGGATAAAGAGGAAACCGACAAAGGAACCCGACATGCAGGATATAGTGCAAACTAAGAGACAGTTAAAGAGAAAACTAAGAGAACAGTTCAAGAAGGAACACCGAAAGACAATAAACTAATTTCAGAGCATAACTGACCGACAGAAACTGAAAGTCAGTTGCAACCCGCAAAAAGTGGATCTGACCTCCACGTCAGATAAAATAGTTGTATTCTATTTATAGAATCTTGATTTATTTTTAAAACCATTTCTTTAGGGACAAGGAACATGAATGTAAGTGCTTTAATCAGTCTAACTGATTTAAAACACATAGACTAGGAGATCAAGGTAAAAGTTGTAAACCTGATCTTAGAGTTAACATTATTTTTCATGAAACTTGATGATGTCAATCCATCTTATAAATAGATGATGCAATCATTCAATATACATGATGTGAATATGAAAGAGAGGATGAATGAAGCCTACGATCACATCTATGGATCAGATTGAAAGTTTCAAGAACCAGAACAACAAAAGGTGAATTTGGTTAGCGAGAACCAAGAACAGAGGCTACCGAGAATCATAGGTATTATTCAATCACAGTAGGCTATAATATTATTCATGTAATCTTAAATGGATCTATATCAGCAATAGGAGATTGCATTTACCAGGTCAAATTGTAATTTTCTATCATTCTAACAAGTGAAGCAAAGTGTAAAAATCCTTTCAAGGAAGGTGGATTTAACAATCCAACTATAAATCTCTTAACCGAGTGCACACTCAACAGT
>MU228059.1:333579-346159 GCA_018584345.1 Thuja plicata | reverse complement strand
TAATTTTCTATCATTCTAACAAGTGAAGCAAAGTGTAAAAATCCTTTCAAGGAAGGTGGATTTAACAATCCAACTATAAATCTCTTAACCGAGTGCACACTCAACAGTGTTGCTAAAGCTCTTAACCGAGTAGACTTTAACAGGTCTCCACAGATACTCTTAACTGGGTAGATCATCATAAGTGATCAAATTGTAAGCCTTAACCAGCCCCTTCCAATCTGCAGATAGTGAAGATTTTGTGGGTGTCATCCCCACCGCAGTTTTTACTTCCTTATAGGAGTTTTCTGCGATATCATATCTTGTGTTATGTGTCAATTACTTTCATGATTGTTTCTATGAATGTTCAAATGTATGTTAAGTTTATGAATTGATATAACTCACATCAAGATAGTATAGATCAGATGGTTGGATATACAATTGATTACACAAAGGTTAATTGATTAAAGGATACAAAAGTTTTAGAGGTACTGATTCACCCCTCCCCTCTCAGTACACACTTCCCATTAATTCCAACAATATAATATCAACTAGACACACTTATCTTTGTACAGGTTAACACATACTTTTTCAATTCATTGGTTATAAACATTATGTGATCACTAGCTGAATATTGATTAGTCACCCTATTTTACTATGTTACATCAAATTTATCATAATTGGAGAGTAACACTTTCCTTACAAATTACTACATTCAAAGACTTGCAACGACTTGTATTTATTAGTTTTAATTTTTTTATAATTCAATTAGTTTAAATACAAATAAAATTTAATTTAATTTAAAAAATAGTTTTCAAATGTACACAATTTTTTATAAATTTGAAATTTAGTAATTTATAAGTATGATAGAAAACATCTACTATTAATGGATTTGAACTTCCAATTCGATTCATTCACGTGAAATTTAATTGAGTTGGGTAAAGAATTGCTCTCAAACAATCCTTACAATAGGATAAGAATGAGTTTCTATTTTTTTCAATCACATGAGATTTAGTTGAGTTTGCAAAAGGTTTTTAAATATACATTTATGCAAGATACCCTTTCATGGCAAGGATGATATTTGACTATCTCTTTTGCAATGAAAATGGTATCTAAAATATTTAGGATCAACACTCTAAATAAACATAGATTGATTTTTTTTTAATAATAATTATTGCGACAATGAGCGGGAGCTGTGGGAGAGCAGTGCTTTCAAAACCTAGGGTTTTTGGGAGCGCTGGAGGGAGCGCTGGAGGAGCTTTGGTGACTATTTCAGAAGGATAAAGTGATGACGATGAGGCAGATGATCTTGTAGCTTCCTCGCTCTTTCCTTGCAGTGGGTTGTGGCTCTTTCCCCTCCCTCCTACGGGCACGTTCGGCCGCGTTGTGCCTAGACCATGCCATTTTTGGGTAGGGTCTGGTCTATGGTCTTTCCTGGCGGGTGATTCCTTTCCTATGGCTACTGCTGGTTTGCTGGGAGCCATCTCCCTTTCTTCCGTCTGTTGGAGCTTGGTGCTCACTGGTTTTCTTTTAGTTTTGGGATCCAGCAAGTGGAGTGTTCGTGGCTGTTCTTTCCTTCCTTGGGGCGTGGCCTCGTGTAGTTTTTCTTGTGCTTTGGGGCTTGGTTCTTCTTCACCTAGTTTTCATGTAGTTGATCCCTACCTTTCTGGGGATTGGGTTTGTTCTGGAAAGACTTTGAAGCATCTTTGTTGGACATTTGGTATGCCCCTGTGCTGTTCTAATAAATTTTTAATGGTTTTTGCAGCTAAGAGGGCCTATTTCGATGGGTGTCTTCTCTGGTCTCTCCTGATTGTTCCCCCCTTCTTTGGGGTTTCCGGTTGGAGTTTTTAATATTTTTTAATGTGAGAACCAGGGCAGTCTTCTTAATTTTTTGACCAGGGCCTTGTGTGATGTTGTTTCTGGCTCATACGGTGTTTTTATATTGAGTGGCCCTTCTTTTGGAGTGGGGTGTAGATTCATGGAGAATGGGTTTAGACCTAATGGTAGCTATGCTAAGCCATATGGAATGACTGAGGGTAAAGATTTCTTTTTTGTTAGGTCTATGACCTCTGTTCTTGTTTCATCCTTATTCATTGAAGATTTATTTTACAGGGTAGTTGGTCTGGATGTCTCCCTGTTGGGAGTCTTTCTCTTTGGTCATATTCTTCCTAGCCATATTCCTATAGAGATGGAGTACATCCCTATTTAGGTGGGGTTTTGTGTTTTTGTTTATTGGTGGTGGAGTTTCTCTGTGCTCCTGCTCTCTTCACACTTCATTCCTATTGAGGTGGATGTCGCACAACCTATGGAGGTGATCTATGTTTGCTGGATAGAGTTCTGTGGTGGACGCATGTGGTCTCCTCTTACCAATAGCTACACGATGGCTGGTTGATGGGCTCTCTCTTGATAAGGTGCCCATGTTTTTGGGCATTAGACTTGATCCTAAAGCGGTGGATGAAGGAGTTTTCCCTCTTTTAGGTTCTTTGGGTATTTTTTTCTTGCTGGTCTCTGGTAGGAGGTCGCGGATGGATGCTAAAAATTTTAAAGGGCTCATGCTAGTTCCTGGGAGTTTTCAATTAAGGTTATTGGCAGGTTTGGGGACTGCTCGTGTTCTTGAGGTTTCTGGGTTCCATGTCAAAACCCTGGCTATAAATTTGGGGATCTTTCAAACCCCTTTCAATCCTTCCTAATGTTGTTTAGTGTTATATTTTTGTTAGCTATAGTTTGTGTGTTGGTTGGGGGCTGCTGGTTTTTAAATGTCTTTCCTTTAGCAGCGTTCCACTTTTGTGGGGTTTCAAATTCCCTCTAAAATCTTCTTGTACAGGGTTTCGGGGCCCCTTCAAAACCTACTTTTACCTTAATCAAAAATATAGATTGAATTTTTTATAGAACTCCCTCCAAGTTATTAGTCATTGTAAAATTTTATCAAATTTTATGCTAAAACAATTTAGTCATGCTTAAAAAATGCAATAATAAGCTGTCTTCATTTACCTTTGCATTGTATAATTATTTTCCTCTGTTGAACAAAGTAGTAGTCTATAGAGGCAATTAAACCCTAGCTGCCTTTTAATCAATACCATCAATATACCCTGCCATTAATATTTCAAAAATAAATAGTATTGGGTCTCCCAAAATGATATGCTCCTCTACTCTTTGGCCACCACTATTGGTAAACCTGTATTCTTTTTAAAAAAATTAAATACATAAATATAAGATATAGTTCTGATATGGTGAAAATTGAATATAAAAGTATCAAAGAAACTATAGTCCTCAAATTAAAAACATCATTAAAAAAATCAATTAATAATTGAAATTGAATTCCATTTAACTTTCAGAGCTTGGCACAATTCAGTCAATCATTTAAGTTTCCTTACTACCATGGTGGTTGTGCTCACAATTGAAGCTTATTTCTAATTAGGAGACAATTTCTGAAAAATTGGCCTCAGATTAAGGTATGCTTCCTTATATGTGGCACACAAATCATTATACACCAGAGAAGCTTCTTCACAAGGATAATAAGTTTGTCGAATTCTCAACCAATCACCTAAACATAGAATATAATTAGTAAGATCTCTAATTTAATAGCAAGACGAAATCTGAAAAAGTGTATACAATCACATTTACTAATTATAATTACATAGAAAATTCTACCAAGATTTAATGAATTCAAGTTTATGATATTAGAAAGCAATCTTCCATAACATGTCAATTTAGTAAACATGGCAACCTCAAGAAATTGAAAACCAAAGAATAAAGTCCAAAAAGCATGGTGATGAGAAAGCAAACCAATTAGATTTGCAATGCTGAAGACAAGACACCATGTTGATGCACACAAAGCCTCCTTACAAATCATTTGTGATGAACAAAATAACCTCTTCCCCTCCTAAACTTTTGGTGAGTTTTGTACCACCTAAAATATCACAGAGAGTAGACCATCGTATGGAATCTCTCTAGCTACTTAAGAAAATAAAAGGAATCATTTTGAGGGATGATGTTGACGTAAATGGTGAATAGAAACCTCCCAAATATTTCCTAGTTTAGGAAACATTCATCATGATTCTTTTCTTACATGTATGTCAACTAGATAAAATCATTTTAAGAATTATGTTTGATTTTATAGATTACAGAAGCAGCTTCAGAATCATTCTAATTTCTAATCCTTCATAGAATGCAAACATGCACAAGAACATAAAGTTAGAAAGAGATGCAGGAAGCTTTATTGAAGATGAAAGCTCTAGTTTAAAGAAAATATGAAAGATAAGGGTCCTCTATATCAGTATTGAGTTATTATTTTTGGTTAACTTTTGGGATTATTGAAGGTCCCCAGCCCAGAAAGAAACAACAGACAAAAGACAGACTAAAACATGCATCAATAGTCCATGCAGGGGCGCAATAAGGTATAACGAAAACAGAAGACCAAAAAAATCAAAATCATAATTAAATTATTAATCAATGCATGTAAGCCAAATTTTCAAAAAGACAACAAAAGGTAGGAAGAAACACTAAGAAAATGGATGTTTATTCACCCTCTTCATAAGGGGAACAATCGAGATAAGAAAAAGTGTGTAAGGGAAGTGGGAATGTTTGCTTCCCAAAGCCATCAAGTTAAATTTCAATGGTGCTACCAAAGGAAACCCAAAAAGGATGATTTCAAATTTTAAAAAGAATGCAGAATAAATGAAAATACAGATTTGTAGTCAAAAGCATACACACAAAAAGAACACAATAATTTATAGTGGTTCACCTTCGCAAACTACATCCACTTTCAATGGAGGACCTTCTTGACAGGGCATCGACCACCACATTATTTTTACCCTTCACATAATATCAAAATCAAATGCTTGGATTTTTCTCATCCACTTCTATTGTCGTTCATTCAAATCCCTCTGCTCCAAGAAATATCTTAGGTTGTTGTGGTCTGTCTGCACGACAAACTTTGCTTCGATGAGGTACTGCCAAAACTTTGTCAGTGCGTGCATGATGGCGAGCATCTCCTTGTCGTAGATGGAGTACAGTCGCTCCACTCCTGAGAGCTTCCGACTTGTAAACACAATGGGGGTGACAATCCTGCATTAACACTACCCCAATGGAAAGATCCTTTCTTTGTTAGATTTGTTAATGGGGCACTGAGCTATGAAAATCCCTTCACAAACCTTATGTAATAACTGCACAATCTAGAAAATCCGCAACTCTGAGAGAGTCTTGGGAGGCGGCCAGTCCAGAATGGCTTGGATTTTCTCTTAATGTACTTGAACCCCTCGTGCACTGATGATGTGTCCCAAATACAATATCTCTGTCATTCCAAACTCACATTTGGATCTTTTGGCAAGCAATGATTGTGATTGCATGATTCCCAGAACTTCATCCAAATGCCTCAGATGTTCCTCCCACGTCTTGTTGTAGATGAGTATGTCATCAAAGAACACCAAAAAGAACTTGCGCAACTGCTTGTTGAAGATGTGATTCATGCAAGATTGGAAAGTGGCCGGAGCATTGGTCAATCCAAATGGCATGACCAAGAACTCATAGTGTTCGTAGTGGCAACGAAAGGCTGTCTTTTCCACATCTTTCTCCCTCATACAGATCTGATGGTAGTAAGAGTGGAGGTCTATTTTGGAAAAATAGACTGTGCCGTGTAATTCGTCTAATAACTCGTCGACCTAGGGATGGTGCACCTATTTTTTATAGTCTTTTTGTTCAACGCCTGGTAGTCCATGCACATATGGAGGGATCCATCCATCTTCTTTACTAGCACCACCGACAACGCAAAGGGGCTAGAGTTGGGCCTGATCCATCCTTTGTCAAGGAGTTCCTGAATCGTCTTTTCTATTTCATCCTTGAACTTCTTAGTATGGCAGTAGGGCGTGGTGATAATAGGCTTGTCTCCTTCCTCCAACTTGATGGTGTGCTCAAGGCCACGGTGCGGAGGTATGCCAGGTGGGATGTCAGCGAAGACCAGGTAATGCTTATCCAACACCGCCTAAAACTCCTCATCCTGGTAGTAAGTTGGCTGCCCCTGTATAGGTTCTGATGAGACCAAACAATGTGCTACCCATACAACATCATCATGTCTGAAGATTGCCTCTATCCGTTGTGCCGAGATTTCCTTCGGGCCGCCATTATACATCCCCCTTAGCACTACCTTTTTGCCATCCACTTCGAAGGAAAAATCCATCCTCTTGAATATTTGTGTGTATTCGTCAAGAGTCTCCATCCATTGGATGCCCAATATGACCTCCATGTCATCCAGATCTACTACTAAAATAACAACTACTAAAATAGTGTGTTCAAACACCAAATTGGCCCAATCTGAGATGTATTGAAAATTACTATAAATAATAAGTGCTAAAAATGGCTACTACTAAATATGGTAACTAAAAATAGTAAGTCTCAGACAAGTCTGAAATCACTCCAGAAAGTGTCATTCATCTCCATTAATCCATCTAAACACACAAACAACATCAAAATACCCCTTTGATTTCGCTGAGACCAACCTAAAAAACCAACACGAAGCTACAAGAGAACCAGAAAATGAGGACATTACAAGTATTAGGTTTGAATAGAAAAACATGACTCTTTTGAAAAACCACTAGAAGCATACACAATTTTCTCTTGAATGTTGAGGGATTTCATTAAGTCGTTGTAGTCTTTGATAAACTAAATTATATCTTTAAGAATAATATTTTAAAGTTCTCTCATGTGAGTTTTGTACCAAAAGTTAGTTTTCTCAACCTTGTATAAATCTGTTAAGAGAATTTACCTTTGCCCTAGACTTGTTCTTCTATGATTGGTTATTCGATAGAATTACTTTTTTATTTATCATAGTATTTAATATCAATTAAGATATCATGCATGTACATCATATATCTTGATGCACCACTATCTATGGTCCTCTCATTATAAGTAGAAGCAAAATGAGTAGTATAGAGAGCAATAGTGTTTTGATTAAGTGAAAAGTAGGTTTTGAAAGGGCCCTAAAACCCTGTACAAAAAGGCGGCTAAAGATGTTCAAAGACGACCCACAACAAGGAACATATCAAGACCAAAGCGAGGGTTTTAACATTAGGCTCCATCAACTTGGGACAAACAATGCACAAGAAGAACTACATGCAAACTCAAACTAGAGAAAGGATCCAAAATCCCAATCAAAACCTATGATCATCCAACATTAAGATTTACTTTGGCCCTCTTCTTGTGGGACCGAAGGGTCATGTCAAAAGAGGGTGAAGACCTCTTAGGGTGTTTACCTTTTACCATGATCCAACCTATTTCCACCTTTGTAGCCTCTTCCTGCCAGACCGTTGAATCCATCACTGAAATCCCGACACCTGTGGGGGGCGGGGGGGGGGGGGGGGGGGGGGNGGGCGGGGGGGGCAACACTCTACATTGGTGCCTCTAATAGAGAGCTAGGGCCAGCCACAGAGCCCCAGAGACATACACCGCCAAAGGGACAACACCAGCAGAGCAATGACGTTGTTTTAATTTTATAATTCTTATTTTTATAATTAGATTTTTTTTTGTTCTTAGGATTCTTGTTACTAGAGGACCTCTTCCTGTCCTATGTTCATAACTATTTTCTTGGTGGCCAATATCACCACATTTATCACAATTCTTTAGAAATCTAGTTTTTAGAATCAAATTTTGATTCTCATTTAGCTTAGGGTGGTTGCTTTGTTATTTTTGGAATCAAAGTTTGACATTATTTGCTCTTCTTGAATATGAAGTGCAAAAATAAACAAAATTAATTTAGTCCATTTCATCTTTATGCTTAAAATTTGAGATAAAAATATTTTGTTTTTAAATATTTCATGAATTGTTCATTTGAATTAAAGAATAATATATTCCCTTGAATGAAATTATGATTAGAATTAGCTATAGCAAAGACTTAATATTTTTAACTTAATACTTTTAACTTTGGCCAAATAATTCCTTGTTTTTGATATCTCCCTTTTATATGAGTAGTAAATAATTCAAGTATTAACTTATAAATTAGAAGAGTTTAGAACCCTCATGCATGGTCTCCAAGGTCTTCCGTGCTTTGTTGGAAGTCTTGATTACAATATGGGGGGAATAATATCAACTCTTACAATTCTCAAAATAATTGAAATCAACTTTTTTAAGTAAAAAGCCTTAGCTAATTTGTACCAGCATGTCTTTTAGAAGACATTTTGCTACCCCATATAGAACAAACCATAGATTTTTGGCTACGAATTCATCTTTTTACCTAATTTTGTAGATATTATAGTTGGTTTCATTTAACACCTAAGATTTATCAATGATACTTAGAAATCAATCATCATTCATATTATAAACTAGTTTTAATACAATTTTGATGTCAAAGTGAAACCAAACACAAATTAGATCTTTAAATAATAATATTTGATTCGTTTAAAAAAAAAATCATATAATGATCTACATAATTATTATCTAATTAAAACATTTTCTCTACAATAAAATTAGTTGACTCTTAATTATTGAAAAAATTCTCTCACACATGCACGTGTGTGTACGTGTAAAATGATGTACAATATATTTATATTTAACATTTACTATATTTTATTTCATCTAGATTATATTATATAATAATTAACAAAAATGTTAAATTTATTTTAATTTTATTTTTCTTAGTATGAATAACAATATTTGGTTGCATATTTATAACAAGTATTGTATTGGGAATTGAGAGAAGAATATGTAATATTTTTCATTCTTTTTTTTTTTTTTAATATATTGTGTCATAGGACATTGTAGTAATAAATTGTCCAAGGAGGGTGTGTGTAGGTGGTTGCTAGGGTTAACTTGTACTATAGATAGTTGATCTTTGGATTGCATTCAAATAGTCACAAAATTGTATGCCTTAGAAGACAAATTAATCAACAAAAGACAAAATAAAAATAGTTTAACAAATTTCATTACAATTTTAAAATTCATTTTAATGAAGGTATATGTACAAGTAAACACAAATGATTGCTTAAAAAATTTATGCTTTATGCAATAGATCAATGTTGACTAAGCATAAAATGTATTCAAGTAAAAACAAACAATGTGCAATGCCCATACAACAATCACTAATATGATATATAATATCAACTAGACATGCTTATCTTTGTACAGATTAACACATACTTTTTCAATTCATTGGTTCTAAACATTATATGTGATCACTAGCTGAATATTGATTAGTCATCCTATCTTACTATGTTACATCAAATTTATCATAATGGGAGGGTAAAACTTTCCTTACAAATTACTACATTCAAAGACTTGCAACGACTTGTATTTATTTGTTTTAATTCTTTTGTAATTCAATTAGTTTAAATACAAACAAAATTTAATTTAATTTAAAAAATAGTTTTCAAATGTACACAATTTTTTATAAATTTGAATTTTAGTTTTTTAAAAGTATGATAGAAAACATTTACTATTAATGGATTTGAACTTCCAATTCGATTCATTCATGTGAAATTTAATTGAGTTGGGTAAAGAATTGCTCTCAAACAATCCTTACAATAAGATAAGAATGAGTTTCTGTTTTTCTCAATCGCATGAGATTTAGTTGAGTTTGCCAAAGGTTTTTAAATATACATTTATGCAAGATACCTTGCAATGAAAATGGTATCTAAAATATTTAGGATCAACACTATAAATAAACATAGATTGAATTTTTTATAGAACTCCAAATTATCAGTCATTGTAAAATTTTATCAAGATTTATGCTAAAAGAATTTAATCATGCTTAAAAAATGCAATAATAAGCTGTCTTCATTTACCTTTGCATTGTATAATTATTTTCCTCTGCTGAACAAAGTAGTAGTCTATAGAGGCAATTAAACCCTAGCTGCCTTTTAATCAATACCATCAATATACCCTGCTATTAATCTTTCAACAATAAATAGTATTGGGTCTCCCAAAATGATATGCTCCTCTGCTCTTTGGCCACCACTATTGGTAAGCCTATATTCTTTTTAAAAAATTAAATATATACATATAAGATATAGTTCTGATATGGTGAAAATTGAATATCAAAGTATCACAGAAACTATAGTCCTCAAATTAAAAACATCATTAAAAAAATCAATTAATAATTGAATCTGAATTCCATTTAACTTTCAGAGCTTGGCACAATTCAGTCAATCATTTAAGTTCCCTTACTACCATGATGGTTGTGCTCACAATTGAAGCTTATTTCCAATAAGTAGACAATTTCTGAAAAATTGGCCTCAGATTAAGGTATGCTTCCTTATATGTGGCAAACAAATCATTATACACCAGAGAAGCTTCCTCACATGGATAATAAGTTTGTCGAATTCTCAACCAATCACCTAAACATAGAATATAATTAGTAAGATCTCTAATTTAACAGCAAGCCAAAATCTGAAAAAGTGTATACAATAACATTTACTAATTATAATTACATAGCAAATTCTACCAAGATTTAATGAATTCAAGTTTATGATATTAGAAAGCAATCTTCCAGAACATGTCAATTTAGTAAACATGGCAACCTCAAGAAATTGAAAACCAAAGAATAAAGTCCAAAAAGCGTGGTGATGAGAAAGCAAACCAATTAGATTTGCAATGCTGAAGACAAGACACCATGTTGATGCACACAAAGCCTCCTTACAAATCATTTGTGATGAACAAAATAACCTCTTCCCCTCCTAAACTTTTGGTGAGTTTTGTACCACTTAAAATATCACAGAGTAGACCATCGTA
Source organism: Thuja plicata (assembly GCA_018584345.1). NCBI lineage: Eukaryota > Viridiplantae > Streptophyta > Pinopsida > Cupressales > Cupressaceae > Thuja > Thuja plicata. The sequence goes on along the minus strand of MU228059.1, from coordinate 335,467 downwards.
TGGAATCTCTCTAGCTACTTAAGAAAATAAAAAGAATCATTTTGAGGGATGATGCTGACGTAAATGATGAATGGAAACCTCCCAAATATTTCCTAGTTTAGAAAACATTCATCATGGTTCTTTTCTTACATGTATGTCAACTAGATAAAATCGTTTTAAGAATTATGTTTGATTTTATATATATTACAGAAGCAGCTTCAGAATCATTCTAATCCTTCACAGAATGCAAACATGCACAAGAACGTAAAGTTAGAAAGAGATGCAGGAAGCTTTATTGAAGATGAAAGCTCTGGTTTAAAGAAAATATGAAAGACAAGGGGCCTCTATATCAGTATTGAGTTATTATTTTTGGTTAACTTTTTGGATTATTCAAGGTCCCCAGCCCAGAAAGAAACAACAGACAAAAGACAGAGTAAAACATGCATCAACAGTCCACGCAGGGGCGCAATAAGGTATAACGAAAACAGAAAACCAAAAAACGAAAATCATAATTAAATTATTAATCAATGCATGTAAGCCAAATTTTAGAAAAGACAATAAAAGGTAGGAAGAAATACTAAGAAAATGGATGTTTATTCACCCTCTTCATAAGGGGAACAATCGAGATAAGAAAAAGTGTATAAGGGAAGTGGGAATGTCTGCTTCCCAAAGCTATGAAGTTGAATTTCAATGGTGCTATCAAAGGAAACCCAAAAAAGATGGTGAAGGTGGGTCGTTTCTGTTGATTTCAAATTTTAAAAAGAATGCAGAATAAATGAAAACACAGAATTGCAGTCAAAGGCATACACACAGAAAGAACACAATAATTTATAGTGGTTCACCTTTACAGGCTACATCCACTTTCAATGGAGGGCCTTCTTGATAGGGCATCGACCACCACATTATTTTTACCCTTCACATAATATCAAAATCAAATGCTTGGATTTTTCTCACCCACTTCTATTGCCGTTCGTTCAAATCCCTTTACTCCAAGTAATATCTCAGGCTGTTGTGGTCTGTCTACACGAAAAACTTTGCTTTGATGAGGTACTTCCGAAACTTTGTCAGTGTGTGCATGATGGCTAGCATCTCCTTGTCGTAGATGGAGTACAGCCGCTCCACTCCCGAGAGCTTCCGACTCTCAAACACAATGGGGTGACAATCTTGCATTAACACTGCCCCAATGCCTTCTCTCGATGCGTCACACTCCAGGCTGAAGGGCCGAGTGAAGTCTGGTAGTGCCAGAACCGGACAGAAACTCATGACTTCCTTCAACTTGTCGAAGGTGTGCTGCGCCTACTCATCCCAATGGAAAGACCCTTTCTTTGTTAGATCTGTTAATGGGGCACTGAGTTGTGAAAATCCCTTTACAAACCTTCTGTAATAACTGCACAATCCATAAAATCCACAACTCTGAGAGAGTCTTGGGAGGCAGCCAGTCCAGAATGGCTTGGATTTTCTCTTGATGTACCTGAACTCCTCGGGCACTGATGATGTGTCCCAAATACAATATCTCCGTCATTCCAAACTCACATTTGGATCTTTTGGTAAGCGATGATTGTGACTCTATGATTCCCAAAACTTCATCCAAATGCCTCAGATGTTCCTCCCACGTCTTGCTGTAGATGAGTATGTCATCAAAGAACACCAAAAAGAACTTGCGCAACTGCTTGTTGAAGATGTGATTCATGCAAGACTGGAAAGTGGTCGTAGCATTGGTCAATCCAAATGGCATGACCAAGAACTCATAGTGTTCATAGTGGCAACAGAAGGCTGTCTTTTTGTAATGTTCCTAACTCCGGGCGTACCACTCTGGCGTACTGGAGGAGCAGGCCGTACTAGATGGGATGCACTACACAGGCCGTACGGATGGAGGCAGGGAGGTCATACGGATGGAGGTGGGTAGTAC
>MU228059.1:260859-310422 GCA_018584345.1 Thuja plicata | reverse complement strand
CGGGGGGAGGGTAGGGGGGCCTGTAATATACTATACATATAGTACTTGAAATGCTAGTTACGAAATGATGTATAACAGTATCAAAACTAATGATACCAAATACTTGAACATAGCAAAATTGCAACACACCTAATACAGAATACAGTGTACTTGAACATTAAATATCGAATTACCAATTACCATTAAAAATTCAAATTATCGGCAAATAGAAGATTCTGATTTATATTATATTAAAAATATCATAGAGATGATTACAATGAGTAGCATGATATTCAGATATCAAAACAAGTACAAAATCATGTCAAAATGTTGTGAAGGGAGGCCTCTTATCATCCCCCAAGGACAACTCCTCATCATTGGAGACGTCCTCGGGACAACCGAGGGATGCATCCCTCGGACGTCCCGGGGACATCTGGCCATTCCCACGTCCTAGAGGGGACTTGGTGGCCGGAAGGCGGTGGTGGGGGGACGTGGGGACGACAAGTCTTCGTGATGCGGATGTCCCCAGTAGGAGGATGGGGGGGTTGGGTGTAATGTCCCCAGTATTCCGGGTTCATTTTTATTAAAGGTAAACCTGCAGAAGAGATATTAGCAAGAACAATTTGAAGATAAATATATGCAAAGAAAACTAATTAACTAGATATCTACCCCATTACTAACCCCTCCAAAAGAAAGTCTACTAGGTCGGGCTCATAACCTTAATGAGGACCCTTTTGTTCCTCTGATTAAATCTTGTCGTCGTCCTCTGGAGCGCATCGTTAGGGACTTCCTGAGCGAAGTCTGCCAGGTCGGGCTCATGACCTTAATAAGGATCTTCTATAATCCTTTGGCCCGATCTTGCCGTCATCCACTGGAGCGCAACATTCAGGGCACTAGGCTAACCATTATTTGGTTCAGTCCTCTTCTTGGAAGAGCGTCCTCTATCCAAGGCTTTAGGCTGGTCAATAAATGACCCATTCCTCTTCTTGGTAGGGGTTGTCCCTATCCAAGGCACATTTGCATATGCATTAGTCATCAGTATATACTGGCTTAGTAGGGACTTTATCCCCTTCAAATTCTCAATATTAAGATTGAAAGTTCTTTTAATAATCTTTAATAATAACTAAAGTACATAAGAAAATTTACTTTGTTAATTTAGATTTGAAGTCTATTAATTACATTGCAATATCATTTATTAATTATCATTTATAAATCCGAAATAACATATTTCTTAAATATGAAATTGTCATCTCTTTATTTATTATTAATTCTTATTGATAAATCTATATATATATATATATGAAAATTATCATCTATAACTTAATATATATATTAAAATTACAATATTATTTATTAATTAGAAAACTATCATCTATAACTTAAAATATATATTAAAATTATAATATTATTTATTAATTTGGAAGTTATCATCTATAACTTAATATATATATTAAAATTACAATATTATTTATTAATTTGAAAGTTATCATCTATAACTTAATATATATATTAAAATTACAACATTATTTATTAATTTGAAAACTATCATAAATATATATATATATATATATATATATATATATATATATATATATATACNTATCATATATATATATATATATATATATATATATATATATATATATATATATATACTTACAATGCTCCTACGATTTCCGATTTCGATTTCCTTTTATTTCTCCCCTGTGCTTTTTCTTCCTTTTTACCCCTCTGGATGTCCCCCTTTAATAAACTTTTCCACCCCTTTTTTATAGGGGAGTGGGAGGGGGAGTCACGACCCCTCCCCTCTTAGTCGCACCCTTTGGTGCTGAATTAAATGCATGCCCTCTATTACTTTATATTATAATATATGTATTATAATGTGGCCTTCTTAATTATTTTTTTATAACATTTGTTTAATATATTCATTGTAACATATATTATAATATATAAAATATATATTATAATATATATATAATATATATTATAATATACATTATAATAGATGTTATTTAATTAATGATTAATTGGTATTGTAATAATGTATATATTATTACAATATATATTTTAATGTATAGTATTAATTATATTGTAGTGATTTATTTTCCAACATATTGCTTAATGTTAGACTTATAATGATGGTTAATAATATAAATATTAAAAATATATTGTTAATAATACACATCATAATATCCTATTGATTAGAAAATGTATTACTCGAGGGACATGACCCATTATTGCTATGTCCTTATTAATATTAAATGATACTAGTTATTTATGTTGACTAAGAATATTATTGTTTGACTATATGTTGAATTATATTATTAATATTAATTAATATTTATATTATAATGATTAATTAATTGATTGACCATATGTAGATTAATATTATTAATATTGTATGGATTGATTAACAATATTGATATGTATGGGTTAACAATATATTATTAATTCATTATATTAATCAATTATAAGTTTAATTAACAATATATTTCTTTTTATAATAAGTTTAAATCTTTAATTAAAACTTATTCAATTATATATCGATTTTATTTGTATTATTATAATATTTTAATATTATAATTTATTAAATTCGTATTTAAAAGGGGGACATTACATTGGGGGGAGGGGGGTGTCAAGTCCCCATGTTACATTTTATTTATCTCAATTATTGTGTCTTTGATGTTAATTGACTAAATGTTGCATGAAAAAGTTTTAAATCCTTAAAAATCTTTGAATTTCTTGGGTTTTTCAATTTGTCGAGTCCTTGCCAAGTCTAGACGACGAGTCCAAGTCCGGGTCCGAAATCAGCTTGTCGGGTCCGAGGCGAGTCTGAGCCTTGTGTTGGCTAAAATTTTTGCAAGTAACTAAGACTACAACTTGGTAAAATTGGAACTTTAGACAGTAGTGTGTGAAATTTCTTTCTCCTCTCAACAATAGGGGAGGTTCCCTTCTTACCGTAGGTAGCTTCAACGGAAATTGAACTGAAATACAAACAATTCCTATTGCTACGATAATACTGGAGGCTTGAGGGTTGACGTAAGAACAACACTTAAGACAACAGTTTACTTATAATAAATTTAAACAAATACAAGAATACAAAGTCTCTTGTACTTACTTCGAAAGATAATTTTGAAAATAGAATAGCCAAGAAAGCACAAAGTCTTTCACCGAGTATCCTCTACACATACTCTTCTAGATCTACAAAGTTCTAGCTTGAAAGACCATGTTATGGCTTTTTCTAGTAACTAAAGAATGACAACATAATGGAGCCATTCAAAGAAAGAGATGAGCGATGAAACAATGAGAGCATAGAAAGCTTTCAAGGCTGATTTCAAGCACACGATTGGTTGATGCCATTAATATAAAACGATCAAGGATGCAGATTCACATTCTGGTTCGAGATGCTTTCACCAAACCAGAACACGTCAATCATCGGGCATCCTGTAGCAGCATGAGGACCAATAAAGGATGATGCAATAGAAGTCGTGTCTTGTCAAACACTTAGAATATTTTCATCATGTATTTGTAATTTGTATTTGATAGATTGTATGTAATGTAAAAACAAGATGTAATTACATGTGATAGTATCACATGCAAAGTTGTTTCATGTAATCATGTTGCAAGTGCTTTAAGCCTTGTAGCATTGACTAAGTCAAAAAATAGTTTTTGAATTAGTTAAGGATAAGCATTGAATAAGTCAAGGTTGTTAAGGAGTGAGACCTATTGTATTTTCTATTTGTTGGCAATGCAAGAAAATTCTGCCAATTTCTATATGCACTCTAAGACTGTGGTTGGATGTAAATTAGATTGCTTTCACTAAAAGGGGCAACTTGCTTTCAAACTTTGTGTTGATTCAATGTGTTATGTGACGACATTTTTTGGATATTGATTGTGAATTTTGGAGTTTTGCCCAAGAGGGATTTGAATTCAATTGTAGAAACTTTGAGCTGCCTATTGCATTCAGAGCCAATTTGAACTTTTGAAGACTTTGTGCTACAGGAGGACAAATTGTTATAGATAGAAGTGGCTGCAAGAACTTAAAGCTGAAGACTTTGGGCTTCAGTGACAAGTGTTTTTGTTAAGGAAGAGGATATTCAGTGGAAGACTTTGTGCTTTCCTGGCTATTCTATTTTCATAATCATCTTTCGAAGTACAGGAGACTTTGTGTTCCTGTATTTGTTTCAATTTATTATAAGTAAACTGTTGTCTTACGTGTTGTTCTTACATCAACTATTAAGCCACTAGTATTATCGTAGCAATAGGAATTGTTTGTATTTAAGTTCAGTTTCCGTAGAAGCCACCTACAGTAAGAATGGAGTCTCCCCTACTGCTGAGAAGAGAAAGAAATTTCACACACTGTTGTCTAAAGTTCCAATTTTACCAAGTTGTAGTCTTAGTTACTTGTATAGACTTTGAGCTGCTCATTGCATTCAGAGCCAATTTGGACTTTTGAAGACTTTGGGCTTCAGGAGGACAAATTGTTATAGATAGAAGTGGCTGCAATAACTTAAAGCTGGAGACTTTGGGCTTCAGTTATAAGTGTTTTTGTTAAGGAAGAGGATATTCAGTGGAAGACTTTGTGCTTTCCTGGCTATTCTATTTTCATAATCATCTTTCGAAGTAAGTACAAGAGACTTTGTGTTTCTGTATTTGTTTCAATTTATTATAAGTAAACTGTTGTCTTAAGTGTTGTTCTTACATCAATCCTTAAGCCATTGGTATTATCGTAGCAATATAATTTTTGTATTTCAGTTGAGTTTTCGTTGAAGCCACCTGTTGGTTCTCAAAACTGTAGATTGGAAATCGAAGAGCTTTTGCCAATTCTCCTAGATTGCTTCAATCAGTCTTGGCCAACGAACAGGAATAATCTTATTCCCCTGCACTTTAGGCTTTGCTAAACCTAGGTGGGTAAACCCTTACCCCAAACACAAAAAGGTGTTTTTCTATAACAAATTTAAACTTTCTTGAATTCTCAGGATGGCAAATGTTCCCCGAGTCTAATCAGAATAAGAATATTTGATTCTTATTTGGTGTGTGAATATTATGAATGCTTATAAATGCTTTGTAACTGAAATAAAATTTGTGTATGAGGAAAATGCTTTGGTTATGAGATAATATACTTCGCAAGGATGAAATGAAAGAAATTCAATGCTCATACAACTATAAAAAATCTTCTTTGAGGAGATACAGAGGCCAGTCCCTTATCCAACTAATTGGGTAGAATGTAGTCAAGGTTTGTTTGAACCCTCATGTACACTCTGCAATTCAATTTTCGATTCCCTCCCCCATGACATGAAGGATGAATTGATAATAATATTTGTTTTAGTCTATACGAATTTTAATTCCTTAGCAGGAAACCGATTAGACAAGGATTTGTATAGATGGGAGCTTCGTATACAACCCTTGATACTCGAAAACTAATATTAAAAACTTCGATTTTCCGACATCTAACAGTAAAGAGAAAACTCTGTGTAACTGAAAAATGCAAAGGACCAATCCAATAAAAAACAACGAACTTACTTCTTCAATCTTGGACAGGAAACAAATTTTCTTTGTATTAATCAAAAAAGTGAGTATAATTGATTTACATTTTAATTGCAATCACCACCCATGCTATCTTACTATAGTACCATCTTCCTCCTTTTTCTTATCTCTTATTTTTTTTTATATTTGATTACATTTTACACCACATATATAAGTGGATGAATGGTTTTCACACCCCTTTAGGGTGAAGAGACACCACCTTATGCTAAAATTAAAAACTTCTTTTGAAAAAACTAATCAAAAAATTAACTACTAACTACCTATCTTTCGGATTTGGCTTTGGTCGAAAATCCAAAACAGATTGTATGAACATAAGATTTTGACTCGAGATAGTAAATTTGATTTTCCGAACTGGGTTTGTTTTAGATTGTTAACTTTTGATCATTTTCATCCTCTAGAGACATCATTTTTGCAGCATATCGAAATAACATCATCTCTAAAATCTTTGCTCACTGAATTTTGATTGTTCTTTTCGCCATTTCGCAACCTATTAAAAATTCCTTTGCGAAATAGCAAAAAATCGCTATTTTGCTTCCCCCACTAATGTCATTTGCGAAATAGCGAAAACTCTCTGTTTCATCTCTTTGTTTTCTGCTCCTGCGAAATAGCAAAATTTTGCCATTTCACAGCTGCCACTTTTTTGCCCTGCGAAATAGTGAAAAAGGTTCTTTCTGAATGTATCCAAGGTGATTTCTCATTTTGCCTTTGAAACATTAATGCTAACAGGTAAATTTTATGCCTCTAAATGGAAAAATTTAATGCTCCAACAGTGGCTCTTTCTGGGGATGTATACTCCTTGTGAGTATAGCGAGAATTCAGTTATCTCTGGAAGAAGCAGACCAAGTACCAACAAATTGGGTTATAGAGTCACTATGTAGAAGCCACATCATAATAATTTGGTAGCCCTAGGCTACCAAACTACAAAAGCAATATCTGCCTCTGTAAAAAATCTTGTTTTCATCACATTCCACAGACATCAATCTAAAAATAATACTGAGATATGTCTGATAAAATATGTTGATACTTTTCCTCAACAAACTGAACTTGCTCTCTCTGATAATAGGTATCTTCAAATTATACTCATACTCCTTGTAATATCTTCCCTTATCATATAGTCCACAGACATACATTACAACATCCTTTGTTATCAAATTTTCTATTGTGCATAGATATTGTCATTTCTGAATTAGAATGACATCTTGATTTAGTCCTATCAAAGGAATTGATACAAAATTTTAAACCTTTATATCCTTGAAAATCCATGAATTTAGTGTCATTGTCACTACTCTGATTATGACAACTTTGCAAAAGAACACCCTCTTTATGAAAGTCTAAAACTTCCACCACTGTTGAAGCCATTATAGTATTAGAGTCTGAAACATCACTTACTTTATTGATTGCATCTTCTGATAATATTTCCATGCTTTCAACATTGTGCTTTTCATCTTCAAAACAAGATACATTGCTCCAGCTTTCCTCTGGATTTTCTAATGTTTCATCATGAAAAAGATTTTGAAGAAGATTGAAATTACCTTTAGGTTTTCCTTCTTTTATATGCTGATCAGATTGCATGTATTCATTAAATGCATCATCCTTTTGAGTGTCATCATGTGCTTCATCAACCAGGCCAATATCTTCATTATCTGCAGAAATTTCCTCTCGCACGTGTATTGGTTCACTAGTCTTTTTGTTTTGGTGGACAGAAAAAATTTGCACCATTTCTCTGAACATGTTTTTAATATTCAATGTCTAATATATTTGAAACCTTTTTTGCACTGAGGAGACCCTCCCCATTACCATCATAATCACTAATATGCATTCCCATACAAATCTCACCATGTATGAAATCTTCTTCATTTTTATTTATTTCAACACAAGCGTCCTCATGGTTTTCAAGCATGGATGCTTCTTTACCTCCTGCATGGCTAGTGCACTCATCCTCCTCATTTAAATTTGAAATATCACTAGATTCTTCTTCTAAAATGCCTTCATATATAATTTTGATAAGAAGTCTTACCTGAGGATTATGAAAAATCCCTAATTCATGCATTTTATCTGGTAATGAAGGTTTTATATCCACGGGTATCTCTTACAAATGTTAAACATCCTCATGAATACTTGTGTTGCAGTTTCATTTTCATCTCTTTACATTCATAAATTCATCCAAAGAAGAAATATAGGATTTTTCTATAGTACAATTCTGATTTTTTTAAGTATGGAGCATACATCTTCCTTTTCCTCATCCTTTCTCACATCTGCATCCATTTCACATGTCCTATCCACACACGAATTATTGCTTTCCTTCACCTTCTCTTCTCTGATGAATTCTCTCATTGTACCAAGAAATGCATGCTTGAGTATCTGGGATATGTAACCACATCTGGGGTTATCATTCTCTTTGTATCTGTTGAAAGAAGAATCTGCACAAGGCTCTGAATCCATAATATGATACTGAGATTCTTCTTGTGTATACAAGTACTCATCCTCTTCAACTATGCCATGAAACTCATCTAAAAACCATTGCTTGAACTCTTTCCACGATGAGACGCTCTGTGTAGGAAGAGATTCATATGCTTCTCTTGCATTATCTCTTAGTGATTTGGCAAAAACTTTCATCACATAGTCCTCTACACCAATCTCATGATCTTCTATAAATGTGTAAAATGCATCCAAACGCTCAAGCGCTGATTCATCCCATTTCCCATGAAACTTTGGTACAAGATGTGAAAGTTTAGGGAATAACTTATTCGGAATACGTTGAAATCTTCTGAGATCCAACGACCTGATGCCATCCAGAACAAATGGTTTTCTCTGAAACGGCTGCTTATTTTGGTACATTCTGAATATTTGAATTTGTAGTAACTTCTTTCTTTATACATTAGGTTCTTGTCAATAGAGTCGCCACCTCTTTCAAAGATCTTTCAAAGAGGAAAACTTTACTTATCTCCTTTTGGGTCTTCTACCTCAGTAGAGTCGCTAACAGAAATGTTTTATTGAATAGTAGAGTCGCCACCTTCTTGTCAGAAGGAAAATATTTACTTTTTTCTGAGCCCTTTCTCCCAGTAGACTCTGTCCTCATCACCAAAGATTCTGAGATTTGTTCTGACAACAAATCCCCAGCAGAATCGCCAATCTGTTGGTTCCCAAAACCACAAATTGGAAATCCAAGAGCTTTTGCCAATTCTTCTATATTGCTTCAATCAATCTTGGCCAACGAACGAGAATAATCTTATTCCCCTGCACTTTAGGCTTCGCTAAACCTAGGTGGGTAAACCCTCACCCCAAACACAAAAAGGTGGTTTTCTATAGCGAATTTAAACTTTCTTGATGGTAAATGTTCCCTGAGTCTAATCTGAATAAGAATATCTGATTCTTATTTGGTGCGTGAATATTATGAATGCTTATAAATGCTTGTAACTGAAATTGAATTTGTGTATAAGGAAAATGCTTTGGTTATGAGATAATATACTTTGCAAGGATGAAATGAAAGAACTTCAATGCTCATACAACCGTAAAAAACTTTCTTTGAGGAGATACACAGGCCAGTCCCTTATCCAACTAATTGGGAGGAATGTAGACAAGCTTTGTTTGAACCCTCATGTACACTCTGCAATTCAATTTTCGATTCCCTCCCCCATTACATCAAGGATGAATTGATAATAATATTTGGTTTAGTCTAAATGAATTTTAATTCCTTAGCAGGAAATCAATTAAACAAGGATTTGTATAGATGAGAGCTTCGTATACAACCCTTGATACTCGAAAACTAATATTAAAAACTTCAATTTTCCAACATCTAATAGTAAAGAGAAAACTCTGTGTAACTGAAAAATGCAAAGGACCAATCCAATCAAAAACAACTTACTTCTTTAATCTTGGACAGGAAACAAATTTTCTTTGTATTAATAAAAAAAGTAAATACAATTGATTTACATTTTAGTTGCAGTCACCACCCATGCTATCTTCCTACAATACAATCTTCCTCCTTTTTCTTATCTCCTATTTTTTATATATATTTGATTACATTTTACAACACATATATATGTGGATGAATGATTTTCACACCCCTTTAGGGTGAAGAGACACCACCTTATGCTAAAATTAAAAACTTCTTTTCAAAAAACTAATCAACAAATTAACTAATAACTACCTATCTTCCGGATTTGGCTTTGCTCGAAAATCCAAAACAAATTGTACAAACATAAGATTTTGTCTGGAGATAGGAAATTTGAGTTTCCGAACTGGGTCCGTTTTAGATTGTTACATTTCGATCATTTTCATCCTCTAACGAGATCATTTTTGCAGCATGCTGAAATTACAACATCTCTAAAATCTTTGCTCACAAAATTTTGATTGTTCTTTTCGCCATTTCGCAACCTTTTAAAATTTCCTTTGCGAAATAGCGAAAAATCTCTATTTCGCTTCCCCCACTAATGCTATTCACGAAATAGCGAAAACTCTCTGTTTTATCTCTTTGTTTTCTGCTCCCGCGAAATAGCGAAATTTCGCCACTTCGCAGCTGCCACTTTTTTGCCCTGCAAAATAGCAAAAAAGGTTCTTTCTGAATGTATCCAAAGTGATTTCTCATTTTGACCTCTCCAATATGTTTTTGTCTTTGAAACATTAATGCCAACAACTAAATTTGATGCCTCTAATTGGAAAAATTCAATGCTCCAACACCACCTAGAGTAAGAAGGGAGCCTCCCCTACTGCTGAGAGGAGAAAGAAATTTCATACACTGCTATCTAAGGTTCCAATTTTGCCAAGTTGTAGTCTTAGTTACTTGCAAAAATCTTAGCCAACATCTTGTAACTATGAATACAAACTACAATAAAAAATTAGTAACTCCAATGACATCTAGATCTAAATCATCACTAGGTACATCATGTGTAGAAGGCTTACATAATCTAAAATGATTTCAGAAAACTCTACAACAAATGCATCCAAGTTGGCAACATACTACTTATATACTAATTCTTTGCTGCCCCTTGTACTCAACTTCCTTATGTGATAGGAGATGCAAATCAAACTACAATAAAAAAAAGTTATCTTTCTCTCCAATGAAAGCATCTAGATCTAAATCATCACTAGGTACATCATGTGTAGGGGCCTTACATCTAACATCACTTTGGCAAACTCTACAACAAATGCATCCAAGTTGGCACACTTACTGGTTATATACTAATTCTTTGCTGCCCCTTGTACTCAACTTTCTTATGTGATAGGACATACAAATAAAAATGGATGAGTCCTAATCTTCTGCATTTTTGCAGCTAATTGGTTACACTTCATTAAGTGGATAAAGGAGTATGTACTCGAATTATGCTCAACCAAAATGTAATGTCCTCTTTTTTTGGGACGATATGGTTTATGATTGGATTAGCCTATTATTGGCCCTCAAGGATAGGACTGATGGTTAGACAGTCCCAGTTGGAGTGCAGGAGGCTTATTCCCATTGCGGAGGTCAGAAGAGTTCTGGACTGCTCTTCGTAAGGTTCAGTTTGGCACACTTACTATTTATAGAAAGTGACTATTTAAGGAAAATTCAGGGTTACTATCTATAGTAGGGCACTTGAGCAAGCTATGATTGCAAGGCATAGTTGGTTTGATCAGATATTGAGGGATTTAACTGTATAGTTTTTTGAGTCAAACTCATTGACCCATATTTCATGAGTAGTTCACACCAACCCATCTCTCATGAGAATGAATGGAACACATAGCACTCATTGCATCTAGGTGATTTACTACTTATCAATGAGGGATTTACTATTTATATTAAGTCAGTGGTTGATAGAGAGGGACCCTTACTATTTTTAGTAAGGCAGTTGGGTGCACAGTGGACACAATGGTTGACTTCCAGGTTCAAACAGAATTGAGAAATAATGATTATTTGCACAGTTGCATAATTATTAATAAAGTGATTACTTTCACTAGTATTGCTTCTACCCACTTGGTGAAGTAGTCAGCTGCTGTTACAATATGAGTGTGACCAGTACTCGACACAGGATCCAAAGGACCAATGAAATCCAAACCCCACTGTTTAAAGGGTTCATCAATGATTACATTTCTTAAGGGTAACGCAGCCAACTTTGGTTTCCTAGCAAATAACTTGCATTTGTCACATTGGGTGACCCATCTATAAGCATCTTTAAACATGCCAGGCCAATAATAGCAGTTCCTTAAAATTTTGAAAGCTGTCACGGTTGAAGAAAAGTGACCTCCACAAGCTTCACTATGAAAAGATTTCAACAATTTTTCTTGCTGGTCTTTATCCACACAACGAAGGAAAGTCCCATCTAGACCCTTCTTGTAGAGAATATCATCCACAATCACATATTTAGCAGCCTTAAGATTTAAGTTTCTCTTTTCTTTAGCAAACATGTGCTCAGGACATTCACCATAAGTTAGATAATGAGCAACATTTGAGAACCAAGGATCTGTTAATCCTATGAGCAGGGTTAGCGGAACTTCTTCCTTTTTATTTTCGGCCATCAACTTGCACAACTCCTCCCCACGCACTAGTTTAGTGGGCTTAATCTCCAAATCGAATTCTTGAACCTTTGCTACCCAGGCTGCTCTATTGTTAACTGGTACCTCTTGTTGGGTCAGAATGCTTTTAACAGCAGTGTTTGGAACATAAACTATAGAATGGGAATGAAGTACGTAGTATCTCAACTGCTTCATGGCTTTGACCACTGCACATGCATGTTTTTCTGTAAGGGAATACTTCACTTCGTGTTTCTTAAGGGGCATGCCCATAAAGGCACTTGGTACTTCATTTTTTCCATATTTCTGCAACAATACTCCTGACATAGTATGCTCGCTGGCATAACAATATATAGCAAATTCCTTCCTGAAATCTGGGTGTGCCAAAATAGGTGCCTGTGCTATTGCCTTTTTCACCTCATCGAAAGCCTTAATTGCTTCTTCATTCCATTTGAAGGTTTTCTTTTCACTTAATAGATCTACCATAGGCCTTGTAGCCTCTGAAAATTCAGGGGGAAATCTTCTCAAGAAATTTATCTGTCCAAAGAAAGATCGTATCCTGCTTCTGTTCGATGGCAGACATAGTTGTTGGATTGCTTTAACCCTGTCTGGATCGATCTTAACCCCTTCTTTGGATACCAGGTGTCCCAATAGCTTTCCTTCAATCACACAGAACACGAACTTTTTGGGGTTAAGAGATATTCCATGGTCTCTTCATCTTTGAAGGACAACCCTTAAATCATGCAAATGTTTCTTTTTCCCTTTTGAGAACGCGGTCATATCATCCAGAGAGACGAAGATTATCTTGTTAATCAAATAACCAAATGAGGCGTTCATTGCACGCTGGAAAGTAGCCCCAACATTTATTAAGCCAAAAGAAATCCTATTGTATGCAAACATGCCCCATGGAGTGGTGAAGGTTGTTTTATACTGATCTTCAGATGCTATGCTAATTTGATTATAGCCTGAAAATCCGTTCAATAAAGACATCATCTCGGATCCGGCCACCATCTGCAGAATATGATCCATCATGGGCAAGGCATAATTATCATTCAGACTAGCCTGGTTTAGATTCTGAAAATCAACACACATACGGATTTCCCTATTTTTCTTTCGAACCAGTACTATATTAGCTACCCAAGTGGAATGATGTATGGGAAAGATTATGCGGGCTTTCAACATTTTGTCTACCTCTTGAAAGATGGCATCCTACCTTCAGGTTGTCTTTCCTTAATTTCTATCCAAAAGGGGAAACCCCAGACTTCAATGGTATGTGGCGCTAAAAATGGCCTTGCCGAATTTTTTTTAAGTCTTTATAGGACCAAGCAAAAACATCCTTAAATTCTTTCAATAGTTTTAGGAACCTTGCTTTTTCCTCTGGACTACAGCAAACACCCAAATTGACAAACCTTGGATCTTTCTCATCACCAATATTCACCTTTTCATAACCACTTGACCGCCCCTTTTCTTGTTCAGTAGATGGACCAATGAAACAGTCCCTACGGTTAAAAAGATTTTCTAGAGCCACCAACCCCTTGGGGATATGATTTCCTTTCAGCTGTAATGCTTCTCCAACACTTTCCGTTATCTCATCTGAACAAAATTCATGACATTCTGAAATAGAACCTTCAAAGAAAGTTGAGGCAAACTTCTCTGCTCCTTGTAAAAATGTATTTATATAAGCATCATTGCTAAAGACTTGCCATGACCTAGAACTGTCTGGTACACTTGGTTTGTGGACGAGTTCAATGGTATCAAAGTCATTTTGAAAATCTAGATGAGGAATAAGTAAAGAAGCTGACCCTGCAAAAGCATCTGCCCTTGAATTAAACTCCCTAGGCACGACTTCGATTGAGAATGCTTCAAACCTCTCGAGTTCCTCCCACACCCTGTTCCTGTAATGTTTCAGTCTTTCAGTTTTTAATGCGAAAAGATCAGATCCATTTACCTTAAGTTGTCAGATCATCTTCTAATTCTATAGCTAACCTTTGTGCTGCATATAAGGTTGCTACTCTTCTTCTCTTCAAATGGAAGGCTACGTCCGAAAGGCATGCCATTTAAGAAAAACCCTTTCCTATTCTCCGCACTAGGTCTGTCGGCATCGAGAATCTCATGCAGGACTTTATTGAATTTTGCTACAAACTCACACATTGGTTCTTGGATCTCTTTTTTTAATTGACTCAATTGGAGTAGAAGTGAGTTTGCATCATCAGCAGCTTTGAATTTGGCTTCAAAAGTTGTTCTCATGTTGTCCCAATTAGTAATAGAGCCATAGTGGTAGAATGATATTCAAAGGTTGCAGATTAATAGCAGCAGGGGTTAAAGTCCCAGGAAAAATTAAAGATTGGAAAATGGCAGAAGAGGAAGGACTCCCCGGTGGAGAGGATGGTCTACTGGTTGTCTCAACTTTTCTCTTCCTTGTGGGAAACTTTGGTCTGAAGTTAAGCTTACCTAAATCTTCAAAATCTTTATCAACTAAGCCTTTTGCTTTATCTCCTCGAGTATATCTCTTCTCAGCCAGTTTTTCAATTCTTGTTGCTACTGTTCTGCCTGTTTCCCCTATATGCTCTAGCAATTTTATCTACAACAGCAGCCTCCTGCCTGATGGGTATCCCTCTCAAAGCTTTGCCAAGTTCCTCTTCTTGCTCTAATACTTGTTGTGCCTGTTGATATTACTGATAACTTCTTCTATACCTACATGCATAAGCGTTAAGATCAGAGATAAGGTCTTCTTGTGTATCCTGAAAACCCAAGTATGGTTGAAGAACAAGCAACTGATTTTGACTAGGCAAAACCATTGTATCTTATTGTATCACTCGAGATCTTTTTTAAATACATACGAACATTCGACTCCCCAGCAGAGTCGCCAAAAACTCTGTTAGTGAGCAGATTGGTCCTTGAGAAAAGTAATCAATTTATAAAGGCTCTAAACCACTTAATCAAAGACAAACTATCAACAACAGTTGTATTAACTTCTCACAGCTAATTCTCTACATTTATAGGTATAACTCCCTGTATTAACTTCTCACAGCTAATTCTCTGCTTTTTCCTCTCGACTACAGCAAACACCCAAATTGACAAACCTTGGATCTTTCTCATTACCAATATTCACCTTTTCATAACCACTTGACCGCCCCTTTTCTTTTTCAGTAGATGGACCAATGAAACAGTCTCTACGGTCAAAAAGATTTTCCAGAGCCACCAACCCCTTGGGGATATGATTTCCTTTCAGCTGTAACGCTTCTCCAACACTTTCCGTTATCTCATCTAAACAAAATTCATGACATTCTGAAATAGAACCTTCAAAGAAAGTTGAGGCAAACTTCTCTGCTCCTTGTAAAAATGTATTTATATAAGCATCATTGCTAAAGACTTGCCATGACCTAGAATTGTCTGGTACACTTGGTTTGTGGACGGGTTCAATGGTATCAAAGTCATTTTGAAAATCTAGATGAGGAATAAGTAAAGCAGCTGACCCTGCAAAAGCATCTGCCCTTGAATTAAACTCCCTAGGCACGACTTCAATTGAGAATGCTTCAAACCTCTCGAGTTCCTCCCACACCCTGTTCCTGTAATGTTTCAGTCTTTCAGTTTTTAATGCGAAAAGATTCCTAACCTGTTTGACTATTAACTCAGCATCTCCCCACACCTTCAATGGCTTGATAACCTTCCTTTTCGCTTCTTCCAAGCCAAGTAGTAATGCTTCATATTCAGTCGTATTGTTGGTGTTCTCAAACTCTAACTTATAAGAAAATGTCATTTTCTTCCCCGTAGGAGACATCAACACTACCCACGCACCTGAACCAGCTGAAGAGCAGCTGCCATCAAACTCCATTAACCACAATTCATCATTACATGGATTTCTTGAATCTGCAACATCATCTTCTGGCATAATTACATAGTTAGCAAAATCAAACTCCTGGTATAAGATGTGTAATTTAGGATTATCAGAGGGAAAAACGATATATATTGACTTAGTCTCTAGGTGTAGGGTAACGTTTTGGTTTCCTACTAGAATGAGGGCTTGGCACCAGTCCATTTTAATTTTGCCTCCTAAATCCTTGTAGAAAGTTTGACTTAACAACTTACCATAACTGGCGGGTATGTCGGCGATCAAAATGGTTAATTTCAATCTCTTGTCAGGATAGGTTGCTAGGGACACTTGGGCATCCTTGATCTGGCCAACTAAGGGAACTTGATTTGAGTCCATGGAATAGCATTTTCCGAATGCCATGGTCAAGGGCAAATCCAAGGCTTTTGCTACTGACGAAGGCATTATATTGTCAGAAGCACCCGAGTCTATGATACAATTATTTAATTTATAACCATGGACAAATAGACACATAGAATGGTTATGGTTTTCTATAAGCAAGTGAGGTATCTTTAGATGTTTCTATTCTCAATGTAGGCTAACCCTTGCTAGATTGCTTCAATTCAATGATCGAGGGTGTCTCAGCAGAAAAAGAATTGTTCATTTGATTAGATTCAATTGTATTAGGACCCTTGACATAATCAACCAATTTATCCAGTTCTTTGGGATTTAGTTTAAGATAATCAAGAGGAGAAATTTGTATTCAAGAAGATTTACAAAAATCAACAATATCAAATCCAGGTTCGGGTTCAGACCTTTTTAGTAACTGAATTCCTAGCTTCACAGTATCTTGAACCTTTGGATTCCCACTAGTTGAATTCCCTGAGTCCTTACCTTTTCTTTTCATCTCCGCGGAGAAAGGTCTATCTGCAGCCTTTTCACCATATTGGCCTCTGGTTAGGACTAAACAAGAAGGTTTTCTAGAGTTGTAAAAATATCACCACCTCGTTCTGAATCAGATTCATATTTAAGGTAGTAATTTATAGAGTTGCCATCAACTCCAGGGGTTCCTTCACTTTCTAGGATTTCTTTAACTGTTCCCTTGTATGCTTCCATCTGAGCATGTCTTACCATCTCTTGACATGTAGAACCATCATGATCATCCATCATGTGAAAAACACACACATTGCTCTTGTGTACAGGAGGAGGTTCAATAGATAAACTTTGTTGAGTAGGATGTAAAGCTATTTGCTTTCCTGATGTTCCTATACGTTGGCCTGAGAACTTTCATGGGATATCTTGGTAAGGAGCAGCCGCCTTAGGTAACTACGTCTTGATAGCTATCATATCATTAACAAGTCTTTGTATCATAGGGTCTGAAGATGATGATGCAGGGTTCTGACCATTGGATACTTGCACTTCTTTTCTCCATTTACCTTAAGTTGTCAGATCATCTTCTAATTCTATAGCTAACCTTTGTGCTGCCTATAAGGTTGCTACTCTTCCTCTCTTCAAATGGAAGGCTACATCCGAAAGGCATGGCGTTTAAGAAAAACCCTTTCCTATTCTCCGCACTAGGTCTGTCGGCATCGGGAATCTCATGCAGGACTTTATTGAATTTTGCTACAAACTCACACATTGGTTCCTGGATCTCTTTTTTTAATTGACTCAATTGGAGTAGAAGTGAGTTTGCATCATCAGCAGCTTTGAATTTGGCTTCAAAAGTTGTTCTCATGTTGTCCCAATTATTAATAGAGCCATAGTGGTAGAATGATATTCAAAGGTTGCAGATTAATAGCAGCAGGGGTTAAAGTTCCAGGCAAAATTAAAGATTGGAAAATGGCAGAAGAGGAAGGACTCCCCGGTGGAGAGGACGGTCTACTGGTTGTCTCAACTTTTCTCTTCCTTGTGGGAAACTTTGGTCTGAAGTTAAGCTTAGCTAAATCTTCAAAATCTTTATCAACTAAGCCTTTTGCTTTATCTCCTCGAGTATATCTCTTCTCAGCCAGTTTTTCAATTCTTGTTGCTACTATTCTGCCTGTTTCCCCTATATGCTCTAGCAATTTTATCTACAACAGCAGCCTCCTGCCTGATGGGTATCCCTCTCAAAGCTTTGCCAAGTTCCTCTTCTTTCTCTAATACTTGTTGTGCCTGTTGATATTACTGATAACTTCCTCTATACCTGCATGCATAAGCGTTAAGATCAGAGATAAGGTCTTCTTGTGTATCCTGAAAACCCAAGTATGGTTGAAGAACAAGCAACTGATTTTGACTAGGCAAAACCATTGTATCTTATTGTATCACTCGAGATCTTTTTTAAATACATATGAACATTCGACTCCGCAGCAGAGTCGCCAAAAAATCTGTTAGTGAGCAGATTGGTCCTTGAGAAAAGTAATCAATTTATAAAGGCTCTAAACCACTTAATCAAAGAAAAACTATCAATAACAGTTGTATTAACTTCTCACAGCTAATTCTCTGCATTTATAGGTACAACTCCCTCTAGAAGTATAATGCTTTTTATCTCAAACAAAGGAAAAACATTCATAAAGCTTTTAACCAGAAAGCATTCACAAAGGCAACATACGTCCAGTCATAGCCATGAGTCTAAACATAGCAAGGCTGTTTCAAATAGTTCCTGAGAAAAAAATACTCAAAACTAAACTATGCTATTATAATGATGATCAGCATAATCCATTTCTTAAAAAAAAGTGCAAACTCAAAATATACTGAAGAGAGAGAGATGAAGATGCGTATGATTTCATCCACAAATCATTATTCATTCCAACTGAAACGAAAATTAATTCTATTTCTTCAACCAATAGATCGAAAAAAAAGATAAATCACCACTTCAAAAACCAACAGATTCCTGTATCTTTATCATTCATTTCAGTATATAACAAAAAGGAAAATGTATTCTACTTTACTTCTATCAGCTAGCTCTAAAAAATCCTTAATGTGCCGACCTTTGCAGAGTTTCAAGTTTTTGCATATATAGCCACGCAAGGCTAATGAAAAATCGTTACAAAAATTCACTCCCCTAGGAGTTATTGTTCAACAGTTATAAAAACTACCTTAAAAACAGGACTGAAATAACAGGAAAAAAGGCCTAACGGCTTGAGCACATCCTTCACATGGTCAACTGCTTGCCGGAATTGGACACATTGCTTTCCACTCATAAGTCGCAGCGAAAGGCCGGAATAACCTACTGATGTGGCAACCCAATGCATGTTATCCTCTGTTTCCAGACTTCTCTGTTCTTTCGGATTTGAGCCCTTTTATCCTCATGCATATTAAGATGATCTTGTCCAATGATTAACAATGATTCAATATGCGCTACTGTTGAGAAATCATCTGCTATGAGCGACTTTGATTCCTTGGCTTCTTTCATCTTCTCCTGCAGAGTACTGATCACCTCTTAACCGCTTCTTACTGGGCCTTAGTCATTTTGTGTCCTTCCAAACATTTTTCTGTCCTTTTGAGCACATTATATGTCCTCGCCTATAGGTTGTCCTTCTTCTCTTTTATTCCAGTCTATGTCGGGAATAGGAAGTCCTTGAATCTTTTTAAAGAACTGGGGGTCAACCACTTCATCGTTGTCTTTTTCCTCCACTCCATTGATGTCCATTTAAAGATTTAAAGTCACAATTTGCCCCAACGTTAATCTGGACCAGGTTCTTCTTACTTCAAACTCATCTGCACAGTCCGCCCAAAAATCGTCTAACTCTAGCTCGTGCATGAACGTAGGGACTACATTCAGATGACTTTGGGCAAATTCTTTGTAGTCAAAATTGGACCTAGCATGATAAGTGCTCAAATTCAGGTCCATCAATTCTTTTTCCATGGCCGTGGCATCTTGTACTGACCGACAGTGATAATATCCAAGGTCAATTGGGAAAATGACTACCGAACCTTTCTTTCCCTTAAGATTTCTATCGACATGAGCTAATTGTCTACAGACTTCCATTAAAACAAATTTGGCTAGGCAATACCTAGGTAGTTTCAGAGGTTCTCCGTCAAGTCCCCCAACCCAAGATAGGTAGATCTTGGAAATTGAATAAAATGACTACCATACACAACAAATTATTCAATTGCTTCTTCGGAGAGCCTTTGATTCTTTTTGCCTTGTAACTCGAAAACCAAACGGGTCAGCAATACATCATTAAGCCTTTTGAAGTGCTTCGCACTTCTGTTGTACTGCAAATGTATGTAGTACTCATATATCTTCATTTCTTCGTTCCAAGGCTCATGTGGGAGACCCTCCCAATCTCTGCAACATGCAAGAATATAAAACAAGTAGGAAGTCATATGGAAAGAGGCCATATTAGCAACCTTAATCAACTCCTCATGAAGTCTGTTAGAAATAAAATCACCCAAATCTATGACCTTTGTTGCTCCTGGGACCTTTTGGATAAAACAATAGATCCAGTCCTCCCAAAAGAATGCGTGAGGATTTCCCTTGATCCTGTTTAACAACAATACAATGTCTCTCACGCCTTTGACCAAATGATCATTAGTTAACGGCCTAGGCAGGCGAGAGCCACCATTCTCCGGTTTTATTAACCAATTTTGTGCAATAGTGTTGTTGTATTCCTTCTTGTTGGCCGAGAACTATTTATTGGCCTCTTCAATGGTCCATTCCTCATATGTTTCTCTAGGCGGAATTCTCAGAGCGGCCATCACTGTCTCCTAGTTTATTCTAACCAGAATACTTCCTGAGATTGTACGAATACACCTTTCTTCTGCATCATATATGTTAGCACATTCCAGTACTAGTTCTGAATAGGGCACTGCAATTGGGAATCTTGCCGCTTCGAGCAGGCCACTATCCGCTACCTTCCGAAACATAGATCCCTCTTCTGCATTTCTAAATCTTTGTACCACCTCTGCTACTTCTACATTCACCAAAGAGGTGTCTGCAAATTCTGGCAGAGTACTAACCAAACGAGTGGCCTTCTCTGTCTTGGGGAGCTTAGGGCGAAATAGAGACATTTTACAAAGAGCCTTTCTAAAGAAATTATCATGCATTAAGGGAAAAATAGCAAGAAAATTCTACAGTAAAACCAGAAACAATGAAGTTTTACAGAAAAAGGTTTCTAAACACCTTTTTCGTTTACACGCAACACTCTGTTGTTTATCCTACCTCTCATATGCCACCCTTTGCTTGAACAAAAATGTCTATTGAATGACTCTAATAATGATGAGGGTTACTTATGGTAAGAAAAGATTTGCTGAATATTGAGGGAAAGTACAATCTGTCATTTCCGTGCGTGTGGAGTGACGTAGAATTGACAACTATGCGGCTTTTCAATCAATTCGTCTTTTAAGGTGTATGTGTGCATTAATGTTTCATGATTACCTTTCCGCTCCCACTTCCCAAAATATTAAATAA
The DNA here is from genome assembly GCA_018584345.1 of Thuja plicata. NCBI lineage: Eukaryota > Viridiplantae > Streptophyta > Pinopsida > Cupressales > Cupressaceae > Thuja > Thuja plicata. The sequence continues at coordinate 289,207 of MU228059.1, read as the reverse complement.
TGTACCTTTGCGTGCATGATGGCTAAGAGTTGGCTCTGACTATCTGGCAAATGCTTGATTTCGCTTGAAGGAGAAGACGAACTTGAACTATGAACTGAATTTTTGGAAGTTCAAGTTCAAGTTCAAGTTCAGTCAAAATTCAGAACCGGAAACTCACAAGCACAAAACAACACGACAGACTTGACTTAGAAAGAAGCTTCGAACCTTGAACTTGACCTTTGAAAAGCTCAAGTTCAAGTTCAGGAATGCACATTACCGAAACAAAACCAAGACCTGACAATAAAACTTTAACATGACTATCCACTTAATGTTGTTTTAATTCTTGAACCTGCATTAGGAACTAAGGGAGTTTCAAAGAAGATGATTCGATAGTGACAATACACATGAACGAGACTCACATGGCGATTTTGCCGCAAAGGATAATACGTGGGTAACAACGACAATCTTTTGGAACTCGTTGAAATAGGATTCCACATGTCCCACTCGTTTGACTTGTGCCAAGTCTCTGTAATACACCTTTATGTCTTTACTCTCAAACCGAGCAATAAGCTTGCTTACAAAATCCTCATAGGAATGGATCATGGCATGATCTTGTGACACAAGTCCGCGGTGCCACCAATCATAAACTACGCCTTCTAGATGTATAGTGGCAAATTGTATAGCTTTATCCTCCTCCATTGATTTAAGTGATAAGAATGTGTCTAACTTATGAACCCAAGCTCTAGCAGTTGCCTTTCCGCTTCCATCAAAAGTCAATAAAGGGACCTTGATCAAAGCTTCCTTGTATTCCTTGGGTTGGGAGTCTTGTCTATTCTACCTTCGTACTCCTCTGTCTTGCCTTTCCCAATCTGAGTCTGGCCTTGTCTTTCCACTGATTCATGAACTAATTCAAATTAATTAATCCCCTGACTTGATCTAGAAGTGTCATGTAATCATCATAAGCGGCCATGACATTATCTATGATATCTATTTCTTCTGCCTCTTCCTCAAGAATTTCCTCTTCAGCTTCATTTCTACGGGGTACATATGTTGGTCTCAATGGCCGATCAGACCTTGTGTTTGTTGATCTAACAACATTGGAAGCTGCTCCAACATGATTTTCAAGACCTGTCTCACTACCTTCCCCATTTTGATTCCGTGTCTGCGGTTGTTGGATGCCCAGATTACCAATTGCATTCAACAGTTGTTGGGTTGCATGAATGTTTGCATCATTTGTTGTTGTTGTTGAGCCAAATGTGCTAGGACGTCTTGGATATTAGGCTATCCATTTCCTCCATCATTTCTCTGCTCTTTCATGTTTAAAGGGTTTTGTTCTTCTACTACCTTATTGTTGTTCTGCTCTGTGTCTAGTATAGTACCGGTGTGGCCAAATTTCCCAAGGGTTCATAGAATTAATTTATAATCAGACATGCCCTTGTTTTACAGTGTAATGTTGTTTGATTCTCCTGCAAAGTGTTACCGAACACCCTCTAATGACACCTCACAGACTGGAAGGAATTGTGGCTCTAACACCACTGTAAGGAACTGAGCTAATTCTAACCTTAGATCTCAGTTTTGGCTGCTTGACATTTCGTCAAACAGTTGGCGCATTAGCTGACTGAAGATTGGTTTAAGAGTTGGCAATGATGTTTGATGCACAATGGGCTTGTTTGTTTGTTTTGATTTCGTTTTATATCATCGAAATTGATCATACAACATTGCAAATGTATAAGCATAATAATAATCTTTCTAAGAACAATGCTAAAGTGGCCAATGATATTCAGTCTGATTTAGAAAATTTATACTATTACGAAGTGTTTTCTGCTAATATAAACCAGATATATTCTGAGAGTCGATCCTTGTTTCACATAACAATAGGCATTACATCTTTGACATATCTGAACTTCAACTCTAGATTTTCTATATGCAACCAAAAATGACATACAACTGAATCACATCACAAGTACCTTGGAGGAGAGCATTAATAACAGTTTGGAGAATCGCTGTAGCAAAATGGAGAGTATAGCAGCCAATAGCACTTTCCAAATTTACCGTCCTATCAATAATGAATGACTCTCAGCTGCAGCAATTAAATATGAAACATTTCCTTTAACCCAGCAGGTCTAACAGAGCATTGACTAACTGGTTGCAGGTGCTTTGTAGAAAAATCAAGAGTATGGCAGACCATCCACAACTATAATTCAGTCAGTCCATCAGTAATGAAGTCTCCCAGCTATAGTGGTAGGATTAGAAGGCAAATCTCCAATATCAACAAAAATGAATGCTGTCCAAATACCATTGTTGTGTATGAAGCGCCATCATTGAAGAAATAACCCTGTCGTGACAGCTGAGATATGCTTGGAAACAAAGGGATATGCCTTGAGAAATGCATTTGGATTCCACAAACAAAAGGTTATAAAAAACGGCTCACAGATGACTTGCTCAGGCCTTAAAATCGCTTCATATCCTGTGCAAGACTCCTGCCCATGAAGAGCTCGAATCCACCATGCTTCTGAACTAAGACTATCAAACCTACGCCCTGGATACACGCCCAGGATGCCCAGACCACTGGGGATTTCGTCCTAGGGTTTGTAGTGTTCAAACGACACTAGTCAAGAGAGAAAATGAGATGATAGAATACGACGATGAACAATAATCCAAAACCAACGATATTCTTCCTTTTATCGGCTTCTTTTCCATCGGCCCATAACGAATTTACTAGGAAATCGAGTTCGGCTAGAAGGGCCCCAGGACAAGGCCAAGTTCGAACTGGTCCATGGTTCGGGTCCGGTCCATCTGTGGGTCTGGGCAGGGTCCGATCCACAGGGACCAAGTTCGAACCACCCAGCAAGTCGTTCAAACCAAGGCGAACTTGTCAAAAAACGGCGACCTTGGGACGAACTTCGCTGAATTTTTGCCCACGAAAGGAGTTTAAGACCTTTTTTTTGCATAATTTATAAATTTTTGACATCCACAACCCTAAAAAGTGGATTTGAAAGGCTTATGTTGACTTCTCATTCTCATTTGTGGTGTGCAAATAGGTTATTTTGTCTTGAGTAAGAGGAAATAGGTGGTTGAGCAAGAGTTTGGTTGTGCAAGGAGGAGTTGGAAGATTGATTTGTGGACCTTCTTCAAGTGTTTGTGCCTCATTTCTACACCTTTGCAAGCTTACATTGAGTGGAAGAGGTAAGTTCTTGTTCCATTTGCTTTTTGTTTTTGTTTAAGCATTTTTTTTTCCATTTCTCTTTCATTGTCCATAAGATCTACCATTTTTTTCCAGAATTTTTCATTCTCTTGTTTTTATATTCAATATGTATACAATTTCTTGCCATAGGAAAAGGAAATACAATGGCATCTACCTCTTCTGCAGTAGGCAATATTGAGAATTAATGCATATTCCTATGAGAAGTACACAGAATATAAGTGCACAATATATCAGATAACTGTAAGGTACTTCATTAATCATAAACAGGTTACATCAATGTACGCATAACATATTATCACCAGATTGTAAGTGTCCTCTTCTAACCGAAAGAGTACATAAGCCACCCGAAGGGGTGCGACTGAAGCATCGCAACATAACCACTTCCCTTTGGTAGGTAACAACCAAGACATAACCACTTAATTACATAACTTTCCCGTACATACAAGATTACAGCTAACATCATCCACCCCAAAAGAAAGGTCGACACTGGACGACACAACAAAATATCCGGGACCCACAAGAAAATGGGATGAATATACAACTAGACAGAAGAAATCAAGGAGGGGGAGGAGGAAGCGTCCCTGATAAAGAAGGGCCTGGTGTAGTAGTCGTGTGTGCCCGGAGCTCGAGAACTTGCTTAGTCCTGTGCTTCAAATCACGTTCCGCAATCAATTGCCATTCCCTCATAGTCTTCACCATAAAAGATGCCTCCAATACTTTCTTATCCTTCAACTCGGTTTCCTCCTGAGCTGCAACCAACTGTCTCTGTAAGTGAGCTAACTCATCGCGCAAGTGACTCTCTATGAGTGCCATCTTCTGATGCTGGAGACTCCCCCACTCCCGGACTAACTCAGCCTCAACAACCTGGAGCCGAGTGGCGAGCTCCTCTCGAGCTGCAATGGTCACTCCCCTCTCTGCTTCGGCCACGCCTCCTACATGCGGAGCCCTCAGCTCTAGGTACACAACTCGGAAGCCCTTCTCCAACTCCTGGAGGAGAGTATATTCAATGTTCTCCAGGCAATCTCGGAACTTGCCATGCCTGCAACATCTCGGGAGTTTCCACGGTAGGCCACCCCTGAGAGAGAAGACATCTCGCGAACTCTCCCTCACTCTGGCCAGTGAGGAAATCAAGACTGCGACTCACGACCCTTGCGGCCACATCCAGCCTGGCTGTGCGCATAGAATATGCCAACCTCTGGCCCACTTCCAGCATCTTATCGTCAATCTCGGAGATGTCCACCATGAAGGCACCCATGGCCACCAGTTCACTCTCTGGCTCCTGTGCACGCGCAGCGTCGGAGTGTGGTGGGGTTGTACCCTTCAACTCCACATCCTCGCCCCCAACTCAAATCTCCTCCACATGTTCAGTGTCCGCACTCCACTCTTCAACATCTACCACCTCTGCACCCAATGGTGGCAACTGTCTCTGTCTCGACGGGGAAAGAGGAAATCTGATGGGCTGCATAGGGACTAATTGAAACTGGTTGAGCCATGCGTCCACTATATCTTGAGCACCTCCCGACACCACTGACTGGAACCCAGTCTCAGGAACCTGTGTCTCTTCAAAGCCCACATCATCCCCTAGAACCACGATGACCTGTCCCTCAGGATGAATCTCCATAGGTGTCACCTTTGCGTTTGGCTCTGCCTCAGCTCGTGGTGGCTAGACTGGAGGAGGAGAAAGAGTTACTTGAGCATGCAACTGCCCAAACCCAGGTACTGGTACTGCAGCGACTATGGGCACACTCCCTGATAGGAATGTTGGCGCAAATAAGACTCTTCCCTCTAAGGGGGCTGCCGGAGTGGGAACAACCAACCCTCCTATCGGCTCATGCTCAGACCTGTCTACCATGTGAAAACTATCACCCCCGCTCACTCTCGAGGCATCCTCTAACTCCTCCACACTGTCACTTCCCATGAGATCATCTCCCTCGAACTCAAAGGCGACCGTTTGGGATTTCCTCTTTTGTCCTAACTGCGTACCTCCAGTATCCAAGTGGCGCCAATAGAAAATTGGGGGCTCGCCTAGTGCCAAGGTGGCCTGCGGCTGAACCTCCAATTTGTCTGCTGGGACTTGCTGACGGGTGGACTCCAGGAAGAGTTCGATAGCATAGTGAGGCATATAAAATGTCTTACATTGAAGCGTGAGGAACTCGTACATGCGTTCTACAAGAAGTGTCGCCCGATCGTACACCACCCCATTTCTGATACCATTCATGAGAAGAAGTTGTGGGATGGCGATGTCGGAAGCTTGACTAGATCCTGTCAACCGACTTTTCACCACATCCATTATCGCGTGCCATTCCCCAGGTGCAATGAAAGTCTTCTTGATACCACGGCCTTTGAAGCAGAAACAACTAAGTCTAATTCCGTAGGTAACAAAACCCTCGAGACCAGTGATATCCATTTCACCTTTTCATCTCGGTCCATTTTCTTTGGTTTTGTTGCTACCTTCTTTCCATGCCTGCCAGGAATACCAAAAACCTTCTTGAAATCAGCTGCAGCAAACGCAATGGTGACCAGATGGCCACGATAGTATAAGGTACTCGTCCGGCTGAATCTATCAAAACAGTCAATCATTATTCTCAAAGCGCCTTCGTATTCCTGAATAAAACAAACTGCAATCTGAATGGCCCAATGTACCTCTGCCCGGCGGAGTTGCCCCTTCGTGAAATTATCATCTGGCGTTTCCTGCCACCACTGCCTGCACTCAACTCCACTCAATCCCTCAAATGTCACTGTGTGTGGAGTGAAGACAGCTTTTTGAGCCGACATTTGTATCTTGGGCCTCAACTTCTCTTTTCCTGCAATTTTGGTTCCCGAAGGCAACACCCGTTTGTCCTTGTCCATGGCTGTGCCGGGTGATGGTGATGCCTGCAACTGTTTCCTCCAGTTCAGTTTTTTCCTTCTTGTGTCCATTAACCGTTTCTTCTTTGTCGTTATGTGCAATATAAAAACAACTGTTGTTGAATCTCTAACTACCTGTGGCTTTATACGACACTTGACTTGTGTGGCTATAAGACTTCTTGATGCCCTTCGTTCTCGTACAGCCACCAACAGTGTACGGTGGTCGTCAATAGTGTCTGTACAATGTACAGTTTGATCCTTGTCTTCCCTGTTCCCGTCCCTCTTGCATCCGTTCATCTTGTTTTTTTCCCCTTCGTCTCTGCCTTGATGAATTTTCGTACAGTGTACGACCTACCAGTATCTCCTTGTGACGTTCGTACAACAATCTCTCCTTAACCGTATAGAGTACGGAATAGCCCCTCAGATTATCTTTTCTTCGTACGGTCACACCTCTGATTTTTTGTCTTATTCGTACAGTATATGGCTTCTCCTGTTTCACCCTCTGTCTCTGTAGCCATACGGCCTGCTCATATTCCAGTAATGTCTTCGTCTGTATGGCCCCTTGGCTTCCCTTTCTTCCTCTTTCGTACGATCCGTACAGAATGAACAATGCCCAAACGTTATGGTTTGTACGGTCGTAGGATCTTTTTATAATCTTCTTGGCCGTATGGTTCCAAGTCGCATGGTTGTTTGGCTCCAATGTGTACTTTTTAATATTGTCGTACGGTGGTCGTAAGGATCCATACGGTCCTCTTATTTTTATTTTTTAAAAAATTTTGTACCTTTGGCTGGTTGGGTCACCTGACGCCTTATGGTCTTTCATGGTATATTTTCAGTTTTGACCCGTTGACTGCATCCGAAATCTCCTGGCCGTCGAGCTTCGACAACTTGATTGCTCCATTAGCGCCATCTTTGCGCACTCTATAAGGACCCAACCACTTCACTTTGAATTTCCCGGGTCTGATTTCATTTTTACCATTATACTTCAACACCAATTGACCCGGAGAAAATTTCACCCGACAGAGATGCTTGTCGTGCCAGTGCTTCCTCCGTTGTTCGACGACATTTGTTGCCCACTTCGCCATCATCCATCGCTCGTCGAGTTTATTGAGGGCATATTTTTTGTGTTGTTGTGTCTGGACCCATGTGTCCACCTGCAGGGCCTTCATGTTCCTCCCTTAAGACACTTGGAACCTCTTCCTCGATGACACATCTCCTGAGGACTTGGTCGGGCCCATTTTGTACAACAATCCATTGATCATCTAGAATGTACGACTCCTCAACACAAGTTTTTTTCGTTCACCTAGTGGCATCTCTCTTGGAAACTGTGACGTGGAGAGATACTCTCCAATGCTAGTGTACCACGTCAGCAATATCGTGATGCGGAATAGGTGTGCATCGGCGAATTCGTCATTCACTTCTTGGCCTGGTTCTCCTAATCTAATTCGGGAAAGCTGGTCGGCAATCACGTGGCTTTTTCCCGGCCGTACTATGATAGTAAACATGAACTCCTGCAACAACAATAGCCACCGGCTCACCTCTCCCTGAATGATAGGTTTGTTACCCAAGTACATTAAGGCTTGGTGATCCACATAAAAAGTGAATGGAGTTGCTAATAGGTAGTGTCCGAATTTTTGCACTGCATATACCACGCCGAGGGCTTCCCGTTCTGTGGTACTGTAATTTTTCTCCGCCCTAGACAGCAATCTACTAGCGAAGTAGACAGGGTGATCCAACCCATGGTCGCCGATCTGAGCCAGTATAGCTCTAGTTGCAAAGTTGGATGCGTCAACATGCACATGAAATTCTTTGTCCCAGTCTAGATATGCCAATATTGCTGCCCCTATCAGCCGCGACTTCAGCTCTTCGAAGGCCTCTGCTTGAGCGGTTACCCATACGTAGGGCTCTCCCTTCAGTGTGAGATTGTCGAGCGGGTGGGATATCTTGTGCGAAGCCTTGATAAATCTCCTATAGTAGCCAATGTGTCCCAAAAATGATTTTACTCCTGTGACATCCACTGGAGGCTCCATTTCTGCAATGACTCAGATCTTATTAGGGTCGGTCTTCAACCCGACTTTGCACACAATGTGTCCTAATAGCCTTCCCAGGGGGGACCATGAACCGACACTTCTTCGGGTTGAGAGCCAGTCGTGCCTTACAACACCTCTCCATGCATTCGCCGAGAGCCTTCAGGTGTGCCTCCTCTCTGCTAAAAATGGACCAGTCTTAGAGAAAGGCCTTAAACTTACCTACTGACATTTTATCAAATATTTGTAGAATGATCCTTTGAAACGTGGCTAGTGCGTAAAAGACCAAAAGACATTCTATTATAGGCATATAGCCCGTCTTCCACCATGAACGTTGTCTTTAACATGTCTTCCTTGGCAATAGATATTTGGCTATAGCCCGAGAATCCATCCATAAATGAATAGATTTCGTGCCCTGCTACTTCTTCGAGGATAGTGTCCGTGAATGGTATGGGGAAGGGGTTCTTCACCGTAATTGCGCTGAGGGATCAGAAGTCTACACAGATCTGAATTCGATTTCCTTCCTTCTTCAGAGATATGACAATGGGGGACACCACTCGCTGCTCTGTACTTTGAAAATAATCTCAAACTCCAGCATACGTTCAATCTCCTCCTTAACTCCGGCAACATAGTTTTTATTCATTTGGTACGGTCTCTTCTGTACCATTACAGCTCCTGGCACTAGCGGTATGCAGTGGATACACAACTCTGGCAGTACTCCTTTGAGGTCTTTGTACGTCCATGCAAATACATCCTTAAATTCCATGAAGATTTTGAATGCCTCTACTTTCAATACTGGATTCCAATCATCCCCTACTAGGATGATTTTGGGTTCCGTTTCACTGCTAAGATTCATTGGTTTGACTGTTGTCTCTTAGTACTACATAGGGTACGTTTCATCAAAATGGTGTGCTGGGGCTTCATCTACCTTGGCATTTCCTTCCTTGTATTCCCCATACTCCAGAGAGAAGTTGTCTGGCTCTCCCTCGACGCTCAGCATATTGCGTGACGGCATGAACATCTCATAGTCCTCCATTTGCCAATGGAACAAACCATTCATTGAATCTGTGTCATCCCCGTAACATTCCTCCAACTCTAGCACACCTTCATCATTGGGTTTCATTCTACTCCTTCCTTCATTCCTTTGGTCATGTTCGCTTCGGATTCGAACTCAGAGGATGAAGCCATTTCCTCACCCACCAACTGGGTACGGAGATCAATGGTGAACTTCCTTCCCCCGCTTTCCATTGAAAGGATGTTCTTTTTCCAATTATGGTTGACTTTTGCCGTTACTAGCCACCCTCTACTGAGTATGGCGTCATAGCCTTTTTTCTTGAGTGGTATTACCACAAAGTCCAACACGAATGGTTGTGTGCCAATCGTGACTCGTTGTGCCATCAACGTCCCGAGGGGCTTGATCCCATGTTGATCTCCACCCAATAGGTTGAAGGTTAGGGGCCACAAGGTCAGCTTCCCTAGTTTTTTCCATGACGCCTCCGGTAGGACATTAACTCCTGACCCACCATCGACTATGGTATCTGTTAAGATGGTGCCAACAATGCCCATCTCAACCACTGCAGGGTGTCTGCCACTATTCACGGTCAACAACATTTAATCTACTGCAGATCCTCCAGGGACATCCGTACGTGTGGTGTTTGTTTGTGTGGCCCTTGTACCTAGCAACGTTGTCCCCAAGTGAGGCATGGTGTGAAGGAGGTCCTGAATTTTCACTGGTACCTCAATATGCAACATTTGCCATAGAATGTTCTGTTTTGCCTCCCTCCGGTCCGAGGTGCCAACAGTCTCGTGTGTATCCTTTTGTGCCTTCATGTCCCTTTCGATCTCTACTCTAGCTTCACACGTCCTCTATTTTCGGTACAAGGGTCTGGATATCTAGCCTGCTTTGTTTGCCCTCGGATGACGGCCAGTATGTGCTCCGTACTCGGGCTTCCTTCAATTTCTATCCAGTTAATGCCGGATTTTGGGCAGTTGGCGTCTTCGTGGTCGTCGGGGCCACACCAACGACAGCTTCTGGGGAGTCTCCTTTGTCACAATCTCGCACAAAGTGACCCCATTGGTTGCATGCCCTACACTGGATCATTGGGCGTCCTTTGGCGTCATATTGTATTTTGCTTCTGGTGTTGTTATTGTTACCCCTTTCGCCTCGTCGGCTGCCTCGGTACCCGCCAGAAGATGCATTGTTGGTTGTGTCCATTGCCCCCAATGTGGATGGTTGCTCCTGGGTGAAGAACACTTGTTGGTTCCGTACCTTCATGTTGTACGGGCATTCCTTGGTGGAATGACCCATAATCTAGCAAATGTTACAGAATGCCTTCTTCGGACAGGAACCCTTCGTGTGGCCATTTTCCTTGCATTCCGTACACCACAACTCGTCTTCGCCTTTGCTTGTGCTTCCTTTCATCGTCTTGAATTCCTTCAACATCCTTTCCATGTCCTTCTGTAGAGCGTGGACCTTTTTGTGTGACTCCTCATCGCTATTGCTCTCCTCTGAAGAGTTACCTTCATCCGAGGATGACTTACTTTTCTTCTTTTTGGAAGTCTTTTGTTCGCTCTCCAAGTCCATTGCTCAATTATATGCGTCTTCGTATGAATGAGGCACTATCTTCATTTTCTTCTTCAAAGTGGATTTTAGGCATTCGACGAACCATCTCTTTTTTAGGCCATCCGTCGGTTGACTATCCATCTTTTCGACTAGCTCCTTGAGTCTTCGGCCGTAAGCACACACGGTCTCCTTTTTCCCTTGTTTCGTCCCATAGATTTCTAAGACAATCTCATTGTCATCTCTTAATAACCGGAACTCTATTTGAAATGCTTTTCGTAGTTCATCCCATGTAACTACTTTTGTTTTATCAACATCGGAGTACCAATTGATGGCTACCCCTCTCAGAGTGGCAGGAAAATGTTTTACCCACTCTGCCTAGTCCGCTACTTTGTTTGCAAACCAGATGGTCTCACACGTGCGACAGTGTCTCACGGGATCTTCCTTTCCGTCACCCGTGAACTTGGGTAATTTTTGTTTATTTTTCGCAATTGGTACAGTTGTTGGCAGTGGAGGTTGAGTTTCTCCACCCGCGCTGGTTGTGCCAGAAATCCCTCTTGTGGTGGGCGCGTTGGGTACGTTGGTACTTGACTGGATATTTTGTCCTTCGTACGTCTGTGTACTGGAATGAACCCTCGTGTTAGGTGTGGGGGGTCCTAACAGAATGTTTCGACTACAGTGCGCTTGTGTTCCTGAACACCTACAACCGCATCGGTATCCTCTTCACTTCTATCGTAGATCTCTTCACCCTCCGTATGGGTTCCTCCTCTCTCACTCCTTTGGTTCTCCCTGGCCTCCGTCCGCGGTGTGAGCGACAAACCCTTTAATCGGTGTCGGGTCTCCTCCAAGAGGTCTATCCACTGTCAAGTCTCTTCGATCAACTCCTCCGAACTTCTTTCCCTATGGTGTTTTGGCGACGCGTAACATTCTCCTTCGACTTCTGCACCTTCCGTGACACCTTCGTGGTCCCTCTTCGGCGACCGTTCGAGTGGTTGTCATTCGGCAAGTTGCCTTAGCCTTCGTCGGTGTTCTACTTGTTCAAGGATTAAAGCTCTTTGCGCGGTCTCCCATTCATCCGGTTGTGATTTCTTATTTTTATCTTTATTCAATAGATTGGGCATCAAATCAAAACATCATATATTGAAAATAAAACACTTTGTATTAATTCATGCTTCATGTACACATGTTTGTCAGTAGTCTGACATTAATACAAACGTGTCTTCTTTATTCTTTATTTTCCCTTCAAGAGAGTCAAGGTTCAGTGATTGTTTCCCCTTCGCTGGGTCCCATTATGTTCCTCTTCCTCGCGGCGATTGTTCTCTTTGTAATGATGGAGAATTTGTTACCGTCATTGCTCCCTCTTGATTTCTTCCTTCAGTTCCTTTGTGTCAAGGATGTTTGTGGCACTAGACGAGGAAGGTGCTCCAACAACTGATCGACCGCCCGGCTCACTTAGAGAGCGTCACACACTGCACCCTCTGGGACTTTTGCCTCCACAGCCTCTCTCCTTACGTACGTTTCAACTGCCGCCTGTAACAAGATCAAAAAATCCGAGGTCAATGAATTTTCTACCTCATAGAGTTCACGCAGTCCGTCATCATCCCTGATGGTGCCAACGTCGAGGGGTTGGCCCATTCTCACGCCATTAGTCACTTCCCAAATTCGACTAGCAACAACACCGAATGTTTACCCTCTACGGTATATAGGAATTAATGCATATTACTATGAGAATTACACAGAATATAAGTGCACAACATATCAGAGAACTGTAAGGTACTTCATTAATCATAAACAGGTTACAGCAATGTACGCATAACATGTTATAATAGGAATGTAGTGTCCTCTTCCAACCGAGAGAGTACACAAGCCACCCGAAGGGCTGCAACTAAAGTGTCGTGACATACCCACTTCCCTTCGGTAGGTAACGACCAAGACTAACCACTTAATTACATAACTTTCCTGTACATACAAGATTACGGCTAACAGATATCAGCACATCTTTTGGACACCTTGTGCAGTCCATTCACTCAATCTTATGCTAAAAAATATTGGAAACAAAATTGGGTGGATCAAAGAGGTGTACGCAGAGGCTGAGGACATCCAGATGTTCGTCACAAACCACCACACGACTCAGGGAATATTCAGAATGTTCTCACGTTTGGAGCTACTCAAGGTAAGTGAACTTGAACTCAAGTTAGTAATTTAAATTTAACTTCTAATCTATGTTCCAGGTTGTTGAGACTCGTTTCACATCAAAATTAATCGTCTTGACACGACTTGTGCAAGTGAAAGAGGCACTTTGCAATATGGTAATCCGCAACAATTGGATTATATGGAGGCAAAGCAATAGTGAGAGGGCAACCAAAATAAAGCAAAGGATATTGGATGACTCATGGTGGGACCGTGTGGAATATCTCATTAAGCTCACCAAGCCCATTATGAGTGTGCTTAGGTACACTAACATGGATAGGCCTTGCCTTGGAGAGATCTATGATGGCATAGACTCAATGCTTGAGAAGATCAAGCAAATTGTAAATGAAAAAGAGCAAGATCCTCAAGAGACCTTCTTCAAACAATCGCAAGCAATTGTTGTAGAACGATGGAACAAAATGACCACTCCTTTGCGTTTGCTTGCCTATGCATTGACACCCAAATACTATAACACCCAATTTACTGATCAACCACGAAGGCTGCCACCCTATAGAGAAGTAGAAGTGTCTGATGGGTACAAGGCAACATTTGAAAGACTCTTTCCTGATGATGATATGCGAGATATGATTATGGATGAGTTCATAGAGTTCGTGAATTCAAGAGGTCTAAGTAATGATGCTCTTCGTCATCGGTTTAGGAAGGATGCTCATAGTTGGCAGTACCTCCATGGCCAAAGATTCCAAATGTTGCAGCCCCTTGCAATTAAAATTATATCACAAGTAAGTTTTATTTTTTTATTTAGTTTAAAGTTTACTTTATCTTCATGACTAGCAAGTAATTTTTATTTTATAAGATTAAGTTTTAAATTTATTTTAATTGTTTATTGTCTTGTCTTCATAGGTTGCTTGTTCATCTGCAGCAGAAAGAAATTGGAGCACATATTCGTTCATCCACTCAGTGAAGCACAATAGGTTGCAATCAAAAAAGAGCGGAGAACTTGGTATTTGTGCATTACAACTCGCGTCTCGAATGAAGGGGAGACGAAGAGGTGGGATATAAATGCAGAGCTTGCGGACTTGGATGCTTCCACTTCTCAGCTTGCACTTGATGATTGTGAATATTTTGACGCCAATACTATTATTGGTGCAGCTGACCCCATTGGCCTTAGCTCTATTTGTGACTCAACTAATGCCAATGAAGAAGAAGAAGAAGAATAGAATATCAAGAAATTTTTAATCCATTAGTTGAACTACAAAAAATGATACTTGAACTGATGTTATGATTTAATTTTAATGTTTTGAATCTTTGATGTTGAACTTGAACTTGAGGTATATGATGGTATGATCATGATTCATGATTACAAGTGTTTTTGTTGTTTAAATGTTTTTATGATACTATGTGACATTCTAATCTTAACTCATGCTTCTAGGCACATAAATATGTATATATATATAAAAAAATTACAATTGTTGTACTAACAAACCCGAACCCAAACCCCTTTTCAAAATATTGTCGTACCGGCGAACCGGTCCTTCGAACTCGAACTTGAACCCGAACCGACATCCCAGCAAATTTATAATAATGTTTTTAATTTCAACTTATACCAAGCCACCCAAATATATAAATCGGCCATGACAATTATACTGTAATGTCCCCATTTTGAGCGAGCATTGGAGTTTGTGGATTTAGCCTATCATTAGGTCCTTGTAGGCTAATACTGGTGATTAGAGGATGTAATGTCCCATTCTGGGACTATACTGTCACCAAATAATCTCAGCTATAATGATGATCACGATAGTGAAAAAAATCTGACTACTATATCCTCTTAAAATTTTGCACATCAATCTCCTCCTTCAATTTATCAAACTTAAAGAGATCTCAATCTCTTCTTTATAATCTTCTTATAGACTTCTCATATACTACCAAAATAATCTTCTTTGTATATTACTTTCTCTCAGTGTAGATAACTTATTTATCTTCTTTTACTCACATAAAATTACGCTCTTGCATGAATTCTCTAGACTTATTGATCACAACTTTACCATTATGAGTAAGACTGTTTAAGTTTGTCTTATTCTACTAGCTTATTTGAATAAGACGAAATTTTGTCCTATATGACCAGTTTGTCTTTTCAGTCAATATAAACTAATACCAGGCTTTGCTTGTGGTTGTATTGGGGTTTTAATTGCTTTTCCTTTGTTGAGTTATGTGGCACCTCTTGCAGGCTGACTAGTTTCTTTGACAGTATTGACTTAGTTGTTTAATAATATAATTTTCTGTCTGTATCTATATTGCTGTTGGCTGGATATTTCCTTCCCTCTGATTTCTGTCAGCAGCGCTGTATAAATTAAGGAAGGAATGACTCATAGTTTAATTCCTCTTTGTTATATCACTAATTATGGAGGAGATTCTTTCCTAAGAAATAAGTTACAAGATGATAGATAAAATCTTTGTTCGATGCCTGGCTATTGCTGACTGTAATATAAAGGATGCCGATTGTAGTATACACGTTGAATATAATATAAAACGCTGAATGATCTGGAAATGTGTTGACTGTTTTTTTCTTCCCCTTCCCTTCCCCCCTTCATTCAATGATCTAACTGCCTTCTTATATCTTATGGTCACAAGGATGTGACATGTCTCATGCCTCTTCATACTTGCCGCCTTTCATAACCATTACTAATCGCACCTTTTCAACATTGCGATAAGAGTTTAGATTCATACGCAAATCAGTGATATCCAGGTCGGTTTGTATCCAATAATCTTAGCGTCCCTTTCTTATAAATATCGATTAGTATCCTTTACCTAATCGCTGTTATTACAAGATGGACTGTATGCTTATTTAAAGATCGTGGACTATGGCGCTGAAATAATTATATAAGTTTATTCTTTGTAATTATTTATTCATTTGCATTATACTTTAATTTCATTCTATTTCAGTTCTTATTTATTCATTAATATTATTATATTAAATTATTTATTGATAATATATTATTATATTATATGTAATATTATTAATAATATATTCTTTCATTATTATAATAATATTTTAGATAATTATATATTATAATGTATTTTTATTTATTTTTCATTATTATTAATTATATCATATTTATAATATAATTTATTAATTTTAATAATAAATTATTTTATTAATTTATCTGTCGATTATTCTATTTTTAATTATTTATTATTAAATTCTATTATGGAGGGGACATTACAGAGGACCCTGTTATGGGTTGTGGCCCCGTTTTGAGGGACTTACTATTTATAGTAAGTCAACAGTTGGTTCCACAGAACTTAGATGATTTAGAAGAGTTATACGATGCTCTCCGATTTTATTTCCGGCTTCCGGTTAGGGCTCCAAGATTCTTGGAGGGAGCGTCTATTTTTAGTAAGTCACCCCGTCAGGTTCATTCATCATATTTCATCATCAAGATCAATCCTATGTTGCCAGATTTTGATTTTGATGCTTCCTCAGTTGTTTTCGCAAGACGGATAATTATGAATATTATTTAATTAAATTGGCGAAGGTTGCTATTTTTATTGGGTTGCATTTTGGGCATCTTAGTATTATAGCTCGTTGGAACCGGGTTGAGAATTTTTAAATCCTGAGCTCATAAAATAGGACCTTATGTGTCAGAATATGATTATTTTAATAAAAGGGTCTATTTTCATCATTAAAGGGGAAAGAAATATAATAGTTTATTATATTTCAAATGTGCACATAAAACATAGTCTTTATGTAAGTGAAACTTGTGATTAAGAAGCTAGGGTTCAATTTCTTGGGGAGAGATTATAAAAGACATGGAGAAGAAATTGAATGCATTATTAATTATGTTATTCATTCTTGTTTCGGTTTTAGAGTTCTTTGGAGAAGAACAAGGGTTTCGAGTTTTTTGTAGGCTTTAAGAATTGTAAATTCTTTACAATAATCAGCACTTTGAATTGGAATTCGTTTCCAATGAATTGTGTGAAGATTTTCTTTGAACAATATTGAGGATTCTTGGGAAGTAATTTATAGTGTTTGACGCCATAGAAGGGAGTTTAAGCTGGAATTATTAGACGTCACTTCAAGGGATTTGTATTCAGTTTGCTTTTGGCGTGAATGATCATTAACAGCAGCTGCTGTCTTGTTTCTAACCGCGGCCTGCGGATCAAATTTGAAGGAGAACAATCAGGTTTTTATGAATTGTGCTTTGTATTGGTCTTTTTACCTAGCGTTTCAAATCAGCATTGTTAATATGCACATGAGGTTACAGGTTAAATTATGGTTAATTCCTTGCATTGAATGTGAAGTTTTATATCAAATTTAGATGGTTCCATATTTGAATTCAATAAGAGAATTTCAGAATCAAGCAATTTATAGTTTGCAGTAGTTATCTTAAGTTTAATTGTTATTTGTATTGCAATTTCAAAATAAATTAAACTATTGCTAGTTAAATCCGAGATATAGCCAGGCAGGCTCTTTACAGTGGTATCAAAGCGGTTTCCTGCCATCTTGTGGGGTGGATTTTATTGAGCTACTGGTTTGACTTGAGTGATCAGCACTCTTGCTTTAATTGCAGTCATGGACAAATACAAGAAATCTGGAAAACATGGAAACAAGTTAGAGAGTTTATTTGAGTTAAGAAAGCAAACAAATGCCTTAGTTAAGGATATGGAGAAATGAAAGCAAACACTGGAAAGATTAAATGCGCCACTTTTAGATCCTGCAACTATCGATAAAGCAACAAACTACTTGGTTTCCTTGTTCAATAGGTCCTCTTCGTAGGGAAGATATGAGGAGAGACGTGAGTTCTTTACAGGTGAGACATCCAGAAATCTCCATGTTGAGCTTTCAGCAACTGCGGATTATGATGGAGATGTTCCTGTGCTTAGTGGATCAGTTACTAGTCCTACTAGCACACCTGAGGGTGGAGGGTTTTTATAGGGACATGTGGATG
The DNA here is from genome assembly GCA_018584345.1 of Thuja plicata. Classification (NCBI taxonomy): domain Eukaryota; kingdom Viridiplantae; phylum Streptophyta; class Pinopsida; order Cupressales; family Cupressaceae; genus Thuja; species Thuja plicata. The sequence goes on along the minus strand of MU228059.1, from coordinate 271,492 downwards.
CGCCTATCGTATTGGCAGAGAGTGGTACTGAGTTTCAACATCCTGAGCCTACTAGAGTAGGTGACACGGATCAGGCTGATGACATGTTCACTACCCTTGATGGCAGTGTTTCATCAGTTGGTAGTAGTAGTGATACAAGGTCTGATTTTCAGGACAACAGTCCCTTAAGCGACCTTGTTTTTTATACCGTTGATAGTGTGAGAGTAGAGGATGTTGTTGTTACCACTTTGGATTCTGACACCTCAGATGATGGTGTTATTTTTGAGGACTACGAGGAGTATTTGAGCTCTGACAACTCTGATGTTTATGACAACAGTCGCAGTGTGGAGTCAGTGCAGGAGACAACAATTTTTTCCTATACTGAGGATGTGAGCATGGAGCTACCCATTGATGACACTCAAGATTGGAGTGTTACAGATGAGTCAGGTGACATAGATTCATGCCACGGTGTAGATGATTCACGTGATGACACAGAGTCATATATGCAGCCAGAGATAGTAGAGGGGTCTCAGATAAACGATGTTGATACTAGCATTGTGGATACCTTTGATGTTGAGTGTGAGGATGATGGGTGCTGCAGTGTGTCTGGTTTTTTATATCAGACATTGGGTGTGGACTTAGCATTGTCATCCGGTGGTGGGGGGTTCCAGGATCTTTTTCTACAGGGACTCATCGATGAGGATGGGGAAGCATATGAGTGGCAGGAGTTTGTTTCAGCCAAGGCTTCCACTCCTGTAGTTGAGGTGTTTGCAGAGGTACCCAGTAGTGATACCTCGTTGGTGGACATGTGCAAGTTTGATAGCGCATATAAGGACTCATGCTTGGTTTATCAGACCCTGGGGTAGACTCTGAGTTATTAGTGGCTGAGGATGGGACCGAGGATCTGGATTGTCATGTGGTTACAGAGGACGAGGTAGCTGAGAATTGTGATGAGTGAGATTCAGCAGCAGCTTCCTTGAGAGTAGATGAGGATGAGTCTGATGTCAGTACTCAGTTTGTAGATGTGTGCTCGGATGACAATACACGGAGATATCGTGATCTTGAGGGGTGTTTGTTGGATAAAACTTCCTCCCATAGTGTGGACAGTGCAGTTGAGATTGTACATAGGAGGCCTGTTGTGCAGAGTCATCATGTGACTAGCCAGTTGAGAGTCAGCGAAAGAGACATTACCTCTACTCTCGAGCATTTTGATATCGCTCGTCAGCTGTTGGTTGTTTATGGTTGGGGTGCTCCTATGGCAGATGAGCACGGTGGTGGTTGCCTTTCCCTGACAGAGATTCATTCCTTGCGGGAGGTCGTGAGGATTTTGAGACAGAATTATCTACAGTTGGTAGCCGACCGAGATCACCTAGTTGAGTGGGGGAGTACGGCATATGAGGCTCTGATGGACATAGAGGAGGCGAGCGAGCTTACTCAGGAGCTTACAGCGACTTCTGAGGCTTTAGAGGGCACTCAGTTGGCTCTTCAAGAGTCGCAGTTGCAGTTAGGAGAGGTGACTATGGAGTTGGAGCAGATTCAGTCTATACTAGCCATAGATCCAATTAAGTTGCATATAGTAGTGGTTGGTGGTGAGTCAGCTTCCACAGTTGACAGTAATGGATGTGTTGGGGACATAGTTACATCCATCCTTGAGACAGATGCAGTAGATGCAGAGGAGGTGAGTGAATCAGTAGAGGACAACAAAGAGAGTTTTGTGGTATCAGGTTCTCCAGTGGTTAGCACGATGGCAGATGATACAGAGCAGGTTGTTGAGAGTCCTGAGGTAGCAGGAGTGAATTTGTTAGAGATTTGTGTGCCAGTTTCTATCATTACTCCCTTGGATTCATAGATGGATAGGGTATCATCTGGTTTGGAGACTAGCTCTCATGATGATTTGTTTCCAACTGTCAGAAGCAAATCTATTCCTCTTGTTCATACAGCTAATAGCGATGGGCAGTTGGCAGTGTCGCAGGTTCAGAGGGATCAAATGTGGATTGCAGGGGAGCAGGTTGATGCTACTTCTTATAATTTCTACTGCATAGAGTGGTTCATGGAGTACTTGCTTGAGAGCCTGGTTTTGCAGGAGGGTCTTTTCGGAGCTTCTGAGGGTACACTTATCCCGTGTTCTCACGGTATTCAGCTTTTGATGGGGTGAATTGTAGATACCTTGACTACAATGCTTCCTCATAGGGATTTTGTGGTTGGGTTTGCTGAGAGAGTTACCCAGGATCCTACCCAGCCAGTTGTTCAGAGTCAGAGATTTGAGCCATCTCTTGATTCTCGATTTGATTTTGATGAGCCTCTGACAGGGATTGGAAGATTTCATCATGATTACATAGTGAGGAGGGCTCATCATTTCTCTTTTGACCCACCGGTTGAGGATTTGTTTGCACGTCAGTGTGGGTTGGCTCCAAGGTTACCATTCTTTTTGGGATGGGTTTGTTCCATCTACAGTTGATGGGGTTGGTTATTGCAAGTTAGCAGGAGGTGTCTTGCTAGATCAATACATCCAGAATGATTTTACAGAGGATGGATATCTGGGTTATGAGAGTACTTGTCTCTGTTGCACAAATGGGCTTCATACACAGAGCAGATTGGCAGGGTGTGCAGGGAGTTCTAATCTTTTAGATTGTATTGGATATCCATTCTTCCTTGTTATGGATGGTTGTGAGTTTCATCTCTACTGGGATCCAAGTAGTGACAGGTTTGGCATTGCAGATTATGTGGACAACTATGGTTGGCATGATGACAATGTGTTTTGGTTAGCTTAGTGGATGGTGATTTCACCACAAGACTTTGCAGATGATCACGGGGACATTACACCATTCTATCCTTGCGATCCAGGTGGACTTCTGTGTTTTGTTTTCTGAGATTGCTTGGGGACAAGCAATTCTAGGAAGGGAGGACTGTAATGTCCCCATTTTGAGAGAGCATTGGAGTTAGTGGATTTAGCCTATCATTGGGTCCTTGTAGACTAATACTGGTGATTAGAGGACCCTGTTGTGGGTTGTGACCCCGTTTTGAGGGACTTACTATTTATAGTAAGTCAACAGTTGGTTCCACAGAGCTCAGATGATTTAGAGGAGTTATATGATGCTCTCTGATTTTATTTCCAGCTTCCAATTTGGGCTCCAAGATTCTTGGAGGGAGCGTCTATTTTTAGTAAGTCACCCCGTCAGGTTCATTCATCATATTTCATCATCAAGATCACTCATGTGCTGTCAGATTTGGATTCTGATGCTTCCTCAATTTTTTTCGTAAGACGGGTGAATTATGAATATTATTTAATTAAATCGGCAAAGGTTGCTATTTTTATTGGGATTGTATTTTGGGCATCTTAGTGTTATAGCTCGTTGGAACCGGGTTGAGAAGTTTTAAATCCTGAGCTCATAAAACAAGGACCTTATGTGTCAGAATATGATTATTTTAATAAAAGGGTCTCTTTTCATCATTAAAGTGGAAAGAAACATAATAGTTTATTATATTTCAAATGTGCACATAAAGCATAGTCTTTATGTAAGTGAAATGTGTGATTAAGAAGCTAGGGTTTGATTTCTTGGGGAGAGATTATAAAAGACATCGAGAAGAAATCGAATGCATTATTGATTATGTTATTCATTCTTGTTTTTTTTTGGAGTTTTTTGGAGAAGAACCAGGGTTTCGAGTTTTTTGCAGGCTATAAGAATTGTAAATTCTTTATAGTAATCAGCAGTTTGAATTGGAATTCATTTCCAATGAATTGTGTGAATATTTTCTTTGAACAACATTGAGAATTCTTGGGAAGTAATTTATAGTGTTTGACGCCATAGAAGGGAGTTTAAGCTGGAATTATTAGACGTCACTTCAAGGGATTTGTATTCAGTTTGCTTTTGGCGTGAATGATCATTAACAACAGCCGTTGTCTTGTTTCTAACCGCGGCCAGTAGCGGATCAAATTTGAAGGAGAACAATTAGGTATTGATGAACTATGCTTTGTATTGGTCTTTTTCCCTAGCGTTTCAAATCAGCATTGTTAATATGCGCAGGAGGTTACAGGTTAAATTATGGTTAATTCCTTGCATTGAATGTGAAGTTTTATATCAAATTTAGATGGTTCCATATTTAAATTCAATAAGAGAATTTCAGAATCAAGCAATTTATGGTTTGCAGCAGTTATCTTGAGTTTAATTGTTATTTTTATTGCAATTTCAAAATAAATTAAACTATTGCTAGTTAAATCCAGCATAGAGCCAGACAGGCTCTTTACATATACTTAACTTAGGGTCCACCCAAAAAGGAAATTTTGAATTAGGCTTATAATAAGCCTTAGTAAAATATTAAATTGGTCCCCTCACATGTCGCCACATTAAATAATTCGATCCTTGACACCAATATTTTAATTGGACCAATTATAATAATAATTAATTAGGAGTAATGCATAAGTTTAAAATTTAAAGCCCATCCATAATTAATTATCATTTAATTCCCTATAAAACATTTCACCTTAGCCTACAAGAATAAAATAGGCTAGAGAAATTAGTCATTGAGGCATTTAGGCGGAAAGGGACATTACACGAAACAAGTGCGCGGAAGACTACAGCCGAGGGAAGAGTTGAGGGTTCCTGTCTGACCAAGGTTCCGAGAGAAGCAAAAGATCGTTTGAATTAATACTCATGAGCAAGAAGATTTTGTGCGCTAGGTTGGCATTAGAATAAAACCATGGCAAGGCATAGTGGAGAAAAACAAAAGTTGCAAATATTTATACATAATGTATGAGAGGATCCTATTAGGCCGTGTAAGACTTGTGAAACAATTTGGACAACACATGGGCAAGATAATAAAACAATTTGGCTACAATCTTTTCAGCGACCTTGCAAGGCGCTGCAATTGACTGATTTATTAACTAGCCAAGCCTCCATAAATACATGGGAGAGTTAAAGAAGGCTTTTGAAGAAGAGTTTAAATTGCTTTGTGATGATATTGAAATAGTAGCAGAATTTTACAACACAAAACAAGGTAAGCACAAAAACATACGAGTTTATAATTGTAGACTTCAAGAATTATTAGTGAAATCGGAAACATAACCGGCTAACAATCTAAAAAGCGGTGGTTCATTCTAGGTCTACTTCTGTGATTAAGAAAATCGATGAAGGTAGTACCACTCTCATCCTATTTTGAAGCCTACAATCAGGAAATGGACATCTAAAGTGAAGATAAAATGTCGTCCAGCAGTTAAACAAAAATAGAGGAAGATGGAAGCTCATAAAACAACGACAATGAGTCAAGAATAGTACAAACACTTTAGAGGGATATGCTCCAAATGATGAAAGAATTGAAGACTGAGAAACAAACCAACAAAGAAACTAATGAACCATGGTACACTAAGTGCAAACCTGCCAAGCACACAAAAGGTAATTGTCTTGGAAATATGTTTTGTGAGATTTGTCAGCTTATGACTCATTCAACAAAGGACTTCCTATATAATTTGAAGACTAGGAGTACACAAGTGCTCTTCATATAGGGAAAGCAGTTCACTCCATCGAAGCCGCATAATGTATCTGCAGGCGGTTACCAAGTCGAAGCTATATATAACATGACCCCAAAGGATGCCCTATCATACAATGCCAAGAATGTAGCAAATGGAGAAACATTGTGAGAGACTGCTAGAACAAGCTTGAGACAAAGTGCAATTATTGTGCAAATGGTGGACTTGGAGACCATGAAGACATAGGATGTCCGAAGCAAAAGACTATCATCAATGTAATTGATGTTGACAAGAAAAATGAAGTAAAACAACTACTCACACCCAAGCAAAGAAAGCTATTTACCCAGACCCATGTACAAAGAAAGAAAGGGTTAATGAAACAAGGGTTGAAGTGGAGAATGCTATGGATAATGAACATCGCCACTCAAATGCAAATGCAAGTACGGTAACAAATCAGCTACAATCCAAGAAAAATATTACAAGCTAAATGCACATATTTTTTCTCCATGAAAGTAAATTGGCACAATTCAAAGTTTTGTCCATACATTATCAATAGGAAGTAAAAATCTTGAAAATTATGACTTATGTTTCGAAACAGTTTTAAATTTCTATTAAGCTATAAAAACAATAAAAAAGGAGGCATAATACAAATAAATCCTGAAGCACATCTATAAGTCAGAAAAATCACCTTGCTCCCCCACCAACCAATCGAAGGGGTCTACTATCTACAATAAAAAGAAATGAATAAGAAAACAATATCAGACAAAAGGACAGCTAGAAAATAAAAAATTTAAATTGTGGAAAACAATAAATCAACTAGTTGCCGAATCTATACCTGCTAATGGCTCCTCGAGCATTGCACATTGAGCTGAAAGCATAGCGAAAGAAACACCTTCCATTATCTGTTAAACACTGGTAATAATAAGTGATTTAAAAAGTTGTGGAATATAAAAGAATTGAATCTACATCAATACATCTTACAGAGAAATTTATCAAGTATTAAGCAAAAACAATGACAACCTTGATACAGGAACATCAAGAAAAACAACTATAAAGTTGCCACTTTAACAATAACAATAATGTACAAAGGCAAATTGCAAAAAGAAAGCAACTGAATGCTCAAATTATTCAATAATAATACACCATATGTCTTAGACTCTTCAGAATACAGTTCGACTGAAAAATATAACCTGTAAAAAATTAACATATAATTTCAGTTGTTAACAAATGGAACTGTGAAATGTCCCTTGTTAGGAATTAACCCTTAGTTGCCCTAGAATTTCCAAATAAGGTATGCATTATGTTTTAAAATGCAGATTGTCAATTTATATTTGGAATTAGAGCTTGCAACCAGGTTAGCCATTATTATAAAAGATGAGCAAATATATGTAATTCCGCAATGTTTATAAAAGAATCCTAAACCCACTATAACTAATACATTATACTGTAGAAGCATAAATCGTTTGGGGACTAAATCAGCAAACCAGAATTGGGAAAAAATTGGATCTCCAAAAAAACATGAAAAACTGAAGTAAAACAGTCAATAACTACTTTTTTTAAATCAAAGGATATTTCCATAGCATAAATGATAAAGTTTATATCATGGAGTTATATAAATGATACAAAGCACTTGTACAACCTCCTCCTGATATATTTGTAACTTGGAGGACTCAAAGTTTTAACTTTGATTTTGTTTGTATAAATTTCAATCAAGCTATGATTTGAAGTAGCACCAAAATATGATGTGGGCTTTCTTATTTTTCAAAATCAGAATGAAGCTTTCTACGCAAAATATTGTCAATAAAAGAAATCTTCATGTTTACATAAGTAGAATTCACTTTCTAGAATTCTCTCAAGTTCCTTTTATTATATATACTCAACAAACAATTATATACAAAGTTGGCATGATATACACATATCCAAAGTGATATATACACATGTATATACAAAAAACTTCACATATGTTGAGCTTAGAGACTGAAATGGATGAATTGTTAATTTAATTATGATTAGAGTTTTAAATATCTAACGATTTGATTAATCGTAAGAACTCACATGTCATAATTGACAATTCTAAAATGATTACAATGATTATTGTAGTGTTCTTTGTTTTCTCCAAAATAAATAAGGTAAAACTTTGTTACCCTTCTCTTTTAGATCATATCGCAACAAATAAATAAGGCAACTTTGTTACGGTCTTCTTTTGTTTCATATTGCAACAATTTAAATATTTGAACTTTATAAAAATAAAATCAATGTTAAAAAAGAAATAGTATCAATCAAGCTATACAATATATTCAATGTAGAAAGAGAAGAAAATTTTATTTGTAATCACCTATCTCCCATGCTACTTCCCGACTCTACAACACTTCAAGATTTTGCAACACTTTCGACCCAACTTTCCTGGCTACGTCTTCAGCATCACACATCAATTTCATAAAGAATCACATAACTTTTTTGCAGGATTTTCCCATCAACATTGATTTTAGGGTTTCTACTGGTTTCTCGCAACTTTGTTGCCAATTAACTGTTGCTTTTTACCGATTAATAACCTGATAAATCACAAAAAAAATGTTGAAAGTTGACCAAAAAATCCTGATTTTTGGGGGAATAAATCGCTACACATGTCGACTCCCAATTAATCGCGTATAATTGTGATTGTTTGCTTCTATGCTATTAATATATTTAATAGTCAATGATGATTTAAATTTTAAAACTACTTTATAATATTAATCATAATCTACAGGGGTTTGTTGCTTACCCATTAAAGGTTAATCTATAATAGTGCATAATAGTTATAATTTTAAAATTAGTGTAATTATATATTTGATCTCATCAGAATTCGTGAGGCGAGGTGTGTAGAGAGCTTGGGTCATATTGAAACTGTGATTTAGAACAAATTCATTAACTGCTTTGACACTATCTCACATGCCCCCTACAATTTAGGTTAATTGAGGCCCTTCTGAATTTCGTTGATGACCGCCATTGCCCCTCTTGCTCCTTTGTTTAGGGTTTTTCTGAGGTCGGAAAGAAAACTAAAGGTAAAAAATTACAAATTTTTTCCATGTTGATTCCGCATTGACTTTGCTTCCGTCAAAGAATCAACCCTATTTCTAAGCGATTTGTCAATTTCCTGAGTTTTTTAATAGGTGTTAATGATGGTAGCTTCGGTGAGATAAATGGAATGCTGATTATACCAATATTATGAATAGTGATTTATTATATGTATATATACATATCAATGTATATAATAATAATAATTTATTTATTTTTTATATATATTGAATATCCATACATAATAAATTGTGAATATTATATTTAAATCATTACTCATAATGTTGGTATATTAATATATGTTGAATTGATAATCATATCGATCAAACTAACATGATGATTAATATATAATCCATAAGAACTTAATTGAGTATCGATTAATGATCAAATGGTTGATCATAATCGATCCCATTCATAAATGACTCGAAGTGTATATTGTTGAGGTTATAGACTTAGTCGATAGTCTTGAGACTTGATTTAAATATCATTAAATATGTAAAACGATTATAAGAATCGTTTATGTGAAACGATTATATAAACTATTTTATATGCTACCGATTATGTGAATCAGTGATTAGTGAGTTTGCCTTAACTAATGAAGATTGAATGGATATATAGATGGAGAGACAGGTCTCCACACGTGTAGAGACATGTCTATCCACCCATGTGTCTTATTATTCAAGTATATATAATCTGGAATAGATCAAAAGGCAAGTACAGAAATCGATTAGTGCAAGCCTTATTTGTGAAACAAGAAAATTAAACATACCTCTATTTTCCATCTGCTGATAAATCTGATCCACTTTAACAGTATTGTAGGTTTTGGCAATGATTTTTACCACTTTTTTGTCATTTGTTTTGCCATTTTTTAAGGATTTTAATATGATTTTAATGCGCTTCAAGTGCTAAAAGGTCATTGAAAATTAGGTCAACAATTTTTTCATGAATCAGGACTTTTTCAGGTAAAAATCAGCTGGCTCTAGGATTCAGGATTAATCGGATTTTTTTGCAGATTTCTGCTTCTATGCATTATGCAAATAACATTCTCTTAAGATCTTCCCCAATAACCCATACGCATCATGAAGTACTCTAGGGGATCACACAAGGTGTCTTGAGCCTATCCATTAAGATCTGGAACACGAAATGACACTGCCCATTCTGCCTCCCAGTTCCTCTTGGGTCACCACTACTCGAATGGACCTTATGTTACTTGCACTCCTTGCAAATAGCTTATCACCCCTCCATAATCGGAATGGTTCAATGGTTGTAGCCATAGTTGAAAAACTCCCCAAAAGAAAAAGCTCGGCAAGGCCCGAAAAAAAACTTGGCAAAAATTCAAAGAAAACTTCAAGAAAAATTTAGATAAATCTTGGCAAAAAACTCGACAACTTAAAATATTGCCTATATTTAATTAGAAATGTTTTTTTTAAATTCAATGAGATGAATCTAATGAGTCAGTAAACGAGTAAACAAAATAAACAAGCAGAATCTAGACATACTTAAATGCAAATTGGGTACAAAATAGCATCCTCATGTGAAATGTTGATGGTTCGTAGCCTAATAGTCTGAAGCAAAATTAAAATAGCAAATTGTCTTTGTAAAACTATAAGTAAATACGACACAATGTTACACGGGGCTAGGGCAATGGGGGGACATCGAGATGGGTTTTCGAGACGAAGGAAAAAGGGCCTAAGTTTTGGGACGGCGGGGGGGTGTGTGCTTTATACACTATATATGTAATGTCCCCATTTTTTAGAAGGGTCATTGAATGGATGGTGCCAGGTCATTATTGCGATCCACGTGGTCTGGTGAGGTGTTTAGAGGGTCATTGGTGTGAACTTACTATTTATAGTAAGTCAATGGATAGTTTCGATGAGCTCAGATGAGTTAGAGGAGTGAATGATGCTCTCTATTTTCATTTCTGGCTTCCAGTTTGGGCTCCAAGAATCTTGGAGAGAGCATCTATTTTTAGTAAGTCTTTTATCATCATAATCACTCCAGTGCAGATGGATTTTGATTCTGATGCTTCTTCAGTTGTTTTCGCAAGACGGGTGAATTATTATTATTATTTAATTAAATTTGCTAAGGTTGCCATTATTGTTGGTATTATATGTTGGGCACCTTAGTGTTATAGCT
>MU228059.1:249751-260601 GCA_018584345.1 Thuja plicata | reverse complement strand
AATCGATTTGGCATCTGGAAGACTGATTCTTCTGGAACCATTTCTTCAATTGGTTGCTGAAGTATAACCAATTTTGCTTCCTTCGTATTGTTTGCTTGTGACTGGAGGGAGTTATTCATTCTGAGATTTGAATTTATTTGTTGAACTGGGGCCTGCAGAAGAGGTCAATTTATATTCTTGGAGGGTGGAATTGTTTCAGAAATTCGAATTCAAGAAGTTTTGTTGGTGAATTCGTATGGGGGTGTTTGTGGCTGAACGCTTTGGATGATTTGTGACAAGGTGGCGTTTAAAGTGCTGGTCATACATTAGAGTTTGAGGAAGCGACAGTTTGCTATCAAAACGTGGTATCATTATTGCTAGTGTATGCCGTGGGAGTCAGTGGTTTCAGTTTGGTATGGGATCGTGGTGCTGGTCTATCAATACTTCAGTCACTTAGCATTCAGAAAATCAGAGACGGCTAGCATGGGGTTTGGTGTATGGTCGTGGCACAGCACAAAGGCATTAACAATATCAACGCTGTAATGGTATGTTAGTTGGAAAAACATACAGCCCTTACAATTTCAATTGCAGTGATTGAATTGTTTATTTTCAGAATAAATACAAAGACTATTGTTTGCTGAATGAATACAAGATTGTTGTTTGATAAATGGTTTTTTATATTGAAAAGTTTTCACAAAAACAAAGAGATTGAATGTAATTTCCAGAATTTGCGCCGAATTAGCATTATGAAATAATTGTGTATGCTGGCTAAGAATTGTCAAACTGAAGATGTATATTTAAATAAAGGAATTATTGTTAGAAATTGTCATCTTCATGCAAAATCAAATTGCATTATCAAAGAGCCAGGTCAGGCTCATTACAGTGGTATCAGAGCGGTTTCCTGCCACCCTATGGTGTAGGAAATTTATTATTTAAGCAGATCTGCTATTATATTTAAGAGTGATCAGCACACTCACATATTTTGAGCTATGGATAGATATAAGCGGCTTAGCTCCGAGAGACGGCACAGCAGTGCGGGAAATAGTAATAAAATAAATACATTAATGGAGAGTATGGAGAGACTTAGGCTTCATCAGCAGAGGATGGCGGAAAGACTGTCGGATCTAGAGACAGTAGATAGGGCAGAAAGATATATGGTTTCTGCCTTCAGTAGGCCGACATCGAGATCGCAGGGTAGGAGGCTTGAGTTTTCCCCGACAGGTGTCCGAGATGGAGACGTACCAGTATGTATGGCACCTACTCATGGATCTGATGATAGGCACTCCACACATATACATGTGGACGTGTCAGTACCAGTGGTAGACAGCAATACTGAGCTTCAGCAGGTTGAGTCTTCCCGAGTTGTTGCTGCAGTTGGTGCAGAGACAATTGATACAGTAGTTGCCTCTGATGGTCCAGATTCTCTCAAGGAGGGAATTGTTATTGGAGATTTATATGTCAGCGGTCGTAGTGTAGCTCCGGAGTGAGAGGCAAGACCTCTCTCAGGTGGGATAGGCAAGAGCATGGAGCTACCTTGTTGTGGTATTGATGATCAGGGTGTTACAGCTGAGTCGGCAGATGTTGATTCATGTTCGGGAGTTATTGATTCACATCCTGACATTGATTCATATGTGCAAAGTTAGGAGATAGCAGCTGAGCATCTGTTAGGGGATGTAGATGCAGTGAGTATGGACACTTCTGATGATATAGGCTGCATGGGTATGACATTCCTTATCAGATATTGGGCGATGACTCTGAGGTGCTTTTGGATGGGTCCCAGGATCAAGACTCACATTCTGAGGTGTTGGTTGAGATACCGATGAGTTGTATCACAGTTGCAGATGTGTGCGAGGATAGTAGCACACATGGGGCGAGCAATTTTTATTTAGTCTCCTATCACAGTGCAGTTAGTGGGACAAAGAGATTGCATAGGAGGTAGGGCTTACAAAAGCATCACGTGTCTAGTCAGTTGAAGGTGAATGACAGAGACATCTCTTCAGTTGTTGAGCATTTTGATGCGATTCGTCAGATGTTAGCCACATCTGGTTGGGGTGCTCCTATGTCAGATGAGAACGGTGATAGTAGCCTTTCCCTAGCAGAGGTTCATGCGCTTCGAGAGGCTGTCAGGGTCTTGAAGCATAATTATACACAGTTAGTTGCTGACAGGGATTACCTTCTGGAGTGGGGCAGTTCCTGTTATGAGACATTGTTAGGGAAAGAGGAGGTGGTTGAGCTTACCCAGGAGCTTGAGGTGACTGTGGACTCACTGCAGTGTACCCAGTTGGCTTTCCAGGAGTCACAGTCACGATTGGAGGAGGTGACCGTAGAGTTGGACCATCTTCGGTCCACACCAACCCCAGACCCAGTTCAGTTGCACATTGAGGTGGTTGGTGGTGAGTTTGCTTCTACGGTTCGAGATGTGGGATGTGATGATGTGGCTGACACATCTGTCTGAGTTATGGGTGCAGTAGGTGCAAAGGAGGTGAGGGCATCAGTGGGGACGAGCTCTCACGGTGATTTGCTTCCTATTGCGGGAAGCGAATCTTTTACCACATTTCATACAATTGGTGGCAGTAGACAGTTGGCAGTGCCACATTTGCAGGAGGATCAACTGTGGCTTGCAGGGGAGTAGGTTGACGCTTCCGCATACAATTTTTACTGCACTTAGTCATTCATGGAGTATCTACTTGAGAGTGCAGATTTGCAGGGTAGTTTGTACCGAGTATCTGAGGGTACTCTCATTAGAGGCTCTTGCGCTATACGGCGTTTGGTGGGGAAGATTGTAGATACCTTAGCTACAATGCTTCCCAACAGGGATTTTGTGGTTGGGGTTGCTAAGAGGGTTGCCCAGGATCCTACCCAGCCTGCAGTTAGGCAAAGTCAGAGATTGGAGCCATCTCTCGATTCCCAGTTTGGTAGTGATGAGCCATTGACGGAGATTGGGGCTTTCTATCGGCATTATACTTTGAGGTGTGCTCATCATTCTTCCATCGACCCACAGGCAGAGGATTTGGTTTTTCATCGTGGTGGGTTGGCTCCAGTTACATACCATCCATTGTGGGATGGGTTAGTACCATCTTTTGCAGATGGGATCAGCAACTGCAAGATATATCACATGCAGTATCTTCATGCCCATGTCGGTTTTGCCGATTTTGGATTTGGTGGTAGTGACTCAGGTACCTATGCTTGTTATCATATCCATAGTGTGGTTGGGTGTGAGTGTCAGTTAGACAGGGACGCGAGGATTGACAGAGTCGGTGTTTCAGTTGGGTGTGCAGGGTGAGTTCAGTGTGTATGTGATCTGAGTCACCCATACATCTTGGTTTTTGATGGTCCTGAGTTTCATTTCTCGTGGGATCTGAGAAAAGATAGATTCAGTATCGGAGTGTGGGTGAGTGGTTGTTATGGATCTTTTTAAAGAGTCATCCCGTCTGTTTTTCAGAGGATGCTATAGGAGCCTGCACTTTGCGCCAGGGGCATGGCTTACAATTTTCGGTGGAATCCAGGTGGATTGTGATGTTTCTTGTTCCTGTGATTCCTTGGGGACAAGCAATCTTGGGGAGAGAGGACTGTAATGTCCCCATTTTTTAGCAGGGTCATTGAAGGGATGGTGCTAGGTCATTATTGCGATCCTCGTGGTCTAGCAAGGTGTTTAGAGGGTCATTGGTGTGAACTTACTATTTATAGTAAGTCAATGGATAGTTCCGATGAGCTCAGATGAGTTAGAGGAGGTAATGATGCTCTTTGTTTTCATTTCTGGCTTCCGGTTTGGGCTCCAAGAATCTTGGAGAGAGAGTCTATTTTTAGTAAGTCACCACGTCAGGTTCGTTCATCATCTTTTATCATCAGAATCACTCCAGTGCAGACAAATTTTGATTCTGATGCTTCTTCAGTTGTTTTCGCAAGATAGGTGAATTATTATTATTATTTAATTAAATTTGCTAAGGTTGCCATTATTGTTGGTATTATATGTTGGGCGCCTTAGTGTTATAGCTCGTCGGAACCAGGATGAAAAGTTTTAAATCTTGGGCACAAGAAACAGGGACCTTGCGTGTCATAATTTCATGATATTGATGAAAAGGTTATTTTTGGAGCCAAATGAATTAATAAATTATATTACTCAATATGTGCCTAAGTATAAAAGTGCTTCAACTGAAAAGTGTGTGAGAGAAGACACTTTTTAATTATAAAAGCAATAGGCAAGGCATTCATTCACCATCGATTGATTTTATTATATTTTGTATGTTTTCTCTGAGGAGAAGTTTCTGAGTTGTAAATCAAATCCCTTGCTGAGGTATAAGGGTTTGATACTGAATCGATTTGGCATCTGGAAGACTGATTCTTCTGGAACCATTTCTTCAATTGGTTGCTGAAGTATAACCAATTTTTCTTCCTTCGTATTGTTTGCCTGTGACTAGAGGGAGTTATTCATTCTGAGATCTGAATTTATTTGTTGAACTGGGGCCTGTAGAAGAGGTCGATTTATATTCTTGGAGGGTGGAATTGTTTCAGAAATTTGAATTCAAGAAGTTCTGTTGGTGAATTCGTATGGGGGTGTTTGTGGTTGAACGCTGTGGATGATTTGTGACAAGGTGGCGTTTAAAGTGCTGGTCGTACATTAGAGTTTGAGGAAGTGGCAGTTTGCTATCAAAACGTGGCATCATTATTGCTAGTGTATGCCGTAGGAGTTAGTGGTTTCAGTTTTGTATGGGATTTTGGTGCTGGTCTATCAATACTTCAGCCGCTTAGCATTCAGAAAATCAGGGACAGCTGGCATGGGGTTTGGTGTATGGTCGTGGCACAGCACAAAGGCATTAACAATATCAATGCTTTAATGGTATGTTAGTTGGAAAAACATACAGTGCTTACAATTTCAGTTGTAGTGATTAAATTGTTTATTTTCAGAATAAATACAAAGACTATTGTTTGCTGAATGAATACAAGATTGTTGTTTGATGAATCATTTTTTATATTGAAAAGTTTTCACAAAAACAAAAAGATTGAATGTAATTTCCAGAATTTGCGCCAAATTAGCATTCTGAAATAATTGTGTATGTTGGCTGAGAATTGTCAAACTGAAGATGTATATTTAAATAAAGGAATTATTGTTAGAAATTGTCATCTTCGTGCAAAATCAAATTGCATTATCAAAGAGCCAGGTCGAGCTCATTACAATATACTATACATGTAGTACTTGAAATGCTAGTTATGAAAATATGTACAAGAAGTCAAATAACAAAATTGCAAATTCTAAATACTTGAACATTGAACAATGAACAATGAACATTGAATATCAATAAAGATAAAGATAAAATGTATTAATGTCCAACAAGATAATAGAGTATTAGAACACTGAATAAAATTTCAATTTGACAAATGAAATTGTCGAATTGGCAAATGGAAGATTTCTATTATATGATATATCAAAAATATCATAAATATGATTACAATGACTACCATGTTATCAAAATTTAAAGCAAGTACAATATGTCAAAATGTAGTGAAGGGAGGCCTCTAATCATTTGTCAAGGAAAACTCCTCATCACTGGAACTCAGTATAGTGGGTAATTAAAACATCAACTTGATTCGATGCGATTTCCCCATCAATTTCTTCTTTTCTTTTTAAATTTGAGAGCAGGGGTCAAGGTACAACACCCCTTGCAGGGTCCTGGGGCAGCGCCCCTTCCGCCAAGCACATTTTCCCTCTTGCATGACCTTTGGATTCTTCATTTTTGAAGCATTTTTCTCCTAAAATAGATGTGTTTGAACTCCCTTGGAAATGCAACATATTTAATGTAGATGTTGTTGGCACAAGCTTGGGAGGATGTTTTGTCTCTTGAGCAGCAAAGGAGAGCAAAGAAAACCAAATGGGACTTGCTTTCTGCCGTCATACCCTATGTGTTGTTGCAGCTGAGCTTCTGAATCGGACTCGCCAAGTTTTTGCAAAAACTAAGCGAGTTTATTGGTGAGAAAAAGTGGTAATTACTCACCAACAAAAAAAAAATCGTGAGCTTTTGTCTACTCAGCAAGTTTTCTGCATGTTGTGCATCTATGGTTGTAGCTCTTAAAAAAAACTTTATCATCATTATACATGCCTACCACATTACTGATAATGCATATCTTATAGGCAATGGAATATCTGCATTTATCAAATGAAGACATTTAACAAGTTAACCAATTGCCACAGCTAAGTTTTTGAATCGGACTCGCCATGCAAAAACTCAGCGAGTTTTTTGGGTCAGAAAAAGTGGTAATTACTCACCCAAGAAAAAAACTCACGATCTTTTGTCTACTCTGAAAGTTTTTTGCGAGTTGTGCATCTATGGTTGTAGCTCTTAAAAAAATCTTTATCATCATTATACATGCCTACCACATTACTGATAATGCATATCTTATAGGCAATGGAATGTCTGCATTTATCAAATGAAGATATTTATCAAGTTAACCAATTTAGCATGCAATGCACTATGCTTCATACCAACATATATATATATATATATATATATATATATATATAGTATTGATTACAATTTATATATGCTGAGTTTGCAGATTATATTGAAAATGAAGTGCTGATTGATCTTATGCTTTCTTCGATGCCTCCTAATGCATTGGTTTCCCCTCTTATATCTCCTAATGATAAGGACACACCCCTTCACCTTGCAAGGGGCCCCTCCCTTCAAGTTAATCACTACTCTTACTAATCATCAATGACATGAGATGCTACCTTTGTGAATGATTTCTTCAAATAAAGATCTTTGTATTATTAACAGAGGTAAGCGCACCTCTACTGGATTATAATCAGTCTTTTGTCATTTCGACCCATAATAATAAGTGGATTGTTGTTTATATAAACTAATTGTAAACACTGCACCTTATCACATGAATCACATATATTTGAGTGGGAATGGTTGGACATGAATATTATTAGTTGGTGGATCAGATTCATTAGTCTGAGCTGATATTTACAAAGAAAAGTATAAACTTTCGCATTGTGTTTGCTTATGAAAGCCAATTACACCTGATGTCGGGTTCTAAGAAAACAGATGTGTTGCGTCTTGCACACACGCCCCGTCGCAGATAGGGACCACCTTTTCTCCTTTTGTGCCCTTCGGTTAGTTTAGGTTTGTGTTGTGTCGTTTCTCTCTATCAGGAGTGTTTTTGTCAGGATTCTGCATTTAGGAAAACCAGATTGTATCTTGCATTGCAGAGATCGGGCTAGTTGCAACTCAAAACCTACTTAGGATTGAACAAGGAAGAAGTAATGGAGACAGAGTCATCAAGATACCTAAGTTCACTTTTGGAAACGATAAAACAATAAAGGATAAAGTTCAATGGGCTTTTGATTACATTGCTTAGAGCTTTAAAACAAGAAATAGTAATCAAAAATTTGAGAAAGCCAGCATGAAATGAACCAAGTATTTGAATTGCCATGACTTTGCAACTTTGAATAATGATTTTAATCGACTAAATCATGGAAGAATTAAGTGAAATAAAAGGAGAAAATGTGACTAAGGAAAAAGAAGTCGGCATTGCACTAGAGGCAGGGATTTCATAATCCTTTGGATACACAAAAGCCCGCCAGTGTGGACTTTAAAAGAATGAAACATAGAAAAGAAATTGTAGCATTTTTCCTAGGTTGGGGATTCCACTGTCCCATTGACACTTCCATAACCATCCCTTACGACATTAAGCAATATAATTAAAAGGAGAATGTTGGCATATGGACCTTGGTGGGGACAATCTTGGGGATGCTTAAAAGCCCGCCCTTGAAAATAAAAGAGACAACTAACAAAGGTGGTGATAGTTTCATCATGGCAAGGATATCACCATCCTTTGGATAGTGATTGACCCGCTATTCCAAGGACATCCCTCATACCAGCCTATAGACATATTATGAAGAAAAAACAAAAAACATGAAGTGGTGGTGGTTTGCAAGAATTGGGGTTTTCTTTATCCCATGGATGTAATGTCCCCAACTAGGACCTTACTTGATTTTCCCTAAATTTCCAAACTAAGGTTTGGTTTGTGCTTGGGAACGAAAAAATTTAACTTAGTCATTGTAATGTTCCCAATGATTAACATTCATCACTATATATTTAAATCAGCATAAGTAACAATCATTGATTCATAATACATACTTAAGCACTTAATTCCTTACTTCTCTCCTAATCTAACCTTAAGAAGGATGGTAGAATTACTGTGCTCGGGCGTAAAAACAGTCTACAAGCGGGCTCCCTCAAGGGTCTTACCCATTATAAGACCCTCCCATCATGTGACCAAAATTACTCCACCTCTCCCTTCACAAACTCCCTATCCCCTTAACTGTATTAGCGAGTGATTAAGAAATTAGCTAAGTAAATAATATTGACTTTTGTATTGCATAAATATATATAAAGTTAGTTAGTTAGTTAGTTAGTTCTGATTTCACTATTATTAACAAATATATCGACCTTTGAAGGCACATGTATTATATATATCTTGGCATAACGAAGGGGTTGTCTAAGAGGCAAGTCTTATCTTGCTTAAACCTTCTCTTGAGTAAGTCACACCCTTTCATAATAAGACCAATTTGTTGCATAACTAACATAGATTTGTTTGTGTCAATGGCTGATTATTCATATCGTGTCTTATAAAGGATCAATTAATCATGAATTGATATCATCGTTCGTAGTATCCATATCACCGTCCACGTAATCATTGTCATCGTAATTTATGTTCACTGCTACTTTGTTGCAATTTTATCCAATTTCGAGTTCTAACTTCCATGCCAACCACACATGGAAGATGTGAGAGGTTGCACTTTAATAGACCTAATGGAAGATAGTTTTGATGCCTTCACAAGTCTGCCACTATATGAATTTCCCATATACAGAACTAAAATTGAGATATCAGAAATCAAAATATTCACACCATCTTAAATTTACCTTATCATGTGCATGATGCTAATAAATATTCCCCCTCAACTATTATAGTTGCTCAAAATCCAGGCTGTAAAGAGGACAATTTCTAACCAATTACATCTCCCTGAATTGTAGTATGTTAAAACGCTGAATTTCATTCTTTGATTTGGAGGCTATATTCATGTATCACCTCCTGTCAGCTGCTAAAAATTAAAATCCTTCGAAAATACCCCTTGTTGTGGGTTACAATCCCTCTTCATATCCGCTTCCATTCATCGTGTCTCTTCAAGGAACACGATTTGGGTTCTCAAAAGAAGTAACTCTTAATAATGTTTTGTTAACCAATCTTTCCATTTAAGATGTCATTTTGGGGTTCCTTCCTTATGTGCGTCGGTCAACACACAAACTCATTATTTAAGACACGATGTATATTTTTACATGTAACAAACTATATACAATCAAAGTCATAAGGAATTTGTTTATAACTATTTTATATTGTTATGATTATGATAATTTGACATTTATATTGATTTAATAATTTATACTACATGGTCTAGGAGATTCATCTTATATATATATATATGTATTATATATTATATTTATTAATTATAATTATATTGTTATATTAATATATTAATAGCAGATTATATTGTATTATAATATTACCAGATTAGTTAATATATTATATCTTTTATATTCTATATGGTTAAAATAATAATAAATTATAATATAATTTATTATTATTTATTCATTTATTTTTATTATTTATTATTAAATCCTATGTTAGAAAGGGGACATTACAATATGGTTACGAGTTTGCGCAATGCTATCCAAAACCACCTCGGTGATGCTACAAGTTTGAACGAATGCCTCCTTCCAATCAACAAGTTGGATGAAAGTAGAGTGATGGCACAATGGGCCACAAAGGTTATGCAAGGCCGGTGGAAGTTGCATGATAAGTGTCTCTGACAAATGAACTTACAGTCGGGCCAGTATGTTCGGAAATAAAACGATTGTAAAGAAATAAAATTGGGAAAGTTCAAAGCTCATTGGTTGGGACCATACTTCAAAATATCGGTATCAGCAACTTATCGCCGAGGGCAATAAAAATATCGGAAATATCGGAGATAAGTCGAAAACATATCGGGAAAATATCAAGAACTTTAAAACTTGCTTAAATTTAATTAGAAATGCATTTTTTTTGCAAAATTCAATAAGAAGATGCATCTAATGAGTCAGTAAATGAGTAAACAAACCAAACAAGCTGATCTAGATATATATAAATGCAGATAGGGTACAAAATCGCATCCTCATGTGGAATGTTGATGGCTGGTAACAATAGTCTGATAGTCTAAAGACTCTAAACTCTAAAGAAAACTTAAAATAGCAAATTGTCTTTGTAAAACATTCAGCAAATGTCAAGTACAATATCAAAATAGTCTAACTCTACATCTTCCTCTTCCCACGAGCTCTACTAAAAACTACTGGAGTGGGAGGGAGTCTAGCCTAGAAGTCTGATGTGGTTGTGGTTGTGCCTCCTCCCTCTGCACAACTGATCGTGACTGGACCTCCACCCTAGATGTAGATGGTGTTGTTCGTGGCAATGACTCCTCATGATCTGAATCCTCCTCAGTGTCACTGTCCTCATCCTCCTCAATGTCATCCAATCCCACTGCGAATCCACCCTCCTCCATATCCTACCTCTCCAAATCATAGATCTCATCCTCTGTGAACAATGGAGGCTGCTCCTGTGATGTCCAATTGCAGTAAGTGTTAAGTTTTAGGATAGCTGCAAATGTAATAGCACTCTATGTTTTATATGTTTTCCAAATGCAACAATCTCTCTTTCATTTATATTGGGAATGAGGCTAGGAGAGACATGTCCCTTCATGGGATGAAGGGACATGTCTATTCATTATTATTTATAAGAAAGGACATGCCTCTTCCCATTAATTATAATTTAATCAA
>MU228059.1:227496-238506 GCA_018584345.1 Thuja plicata | reverse complement strand
AATTATAATTTAATCAATCTTATAATGTTTCATCAATCAATTATTAATTAAGAATAATATAATAATTTAATATTAAATATTAAATTTCATATGATTAATAATAATATAACATATATAATATATTATTGTTAATCAACATATATTATATGTATTTTAATGATCATACGACTGAAGCTACAAACATTAACAGTAAGGATCTATGTCATTTAAATCAAGTGAACCAGCTGGTGTTGCCTGTTCTTTTCTTATGCACAATCGAAGGTTATATCGCACAAAGACAAGGTCATTGAGGCGTTTTTGTGATAACTTGTTCCTCTTCTTTGTGTGAATGGCCTCGAACAACCTCCAATTGCGCTCACAATTGGATAAACAACAAGGATGACATAAGATTTGGAGGGCAAGTCTCTGCAGATTTGGGGCATTTCCACCCCAATTTCGCCACCAAGCATATACAAAATAAAATATTAAAGAGTTAGAGAGCAACTTGAAAACATATTTAGTAATTTAGTATTTATCTACTTATCATGCATGTGAAAGACTCCAAAAATCCAAATATTGTACCTGGGGTTTGAGAGTTTCTTCCTCTCTTTGCCACATCCAAAGAGAATAGCTTGCTTGTTGCATTCTTGTACACCTCCAATTCGGCCACAATGAGGTCTCTCACCTAAACATCAGGTACCATGCTCTGCATGCAATCAATGAGGCCCTCCATGACCTCTCCATTGGGATCCGAGTAGGATGGAGAGAAGCGAAAACAAGGGTTGAGGAAGTACCCTGCCGCATGAATGGGTTGATGGAGCTGATTGTTCCACCTCTTATCAATAATTTCCCATATGGGGTCAAATTTGAGGCTGTCCCCCATGTAGAAATTTTTGATAGCGTCTTTGGCCCTATCCATGGCCTCATAAATATACTCCATTGGGGTTTGATCCCCATCTACTGTAAGAACCCCTCCTGGTTCTAACTTTATCACTGTATTTTCTGATTTAATAGTGCCTTGACATTTCGTCAAACACTTAGCAAACTATGTCTGAGCTTGCTGCTTTGAGTTCCTGTTTGATTTGTTATGGTTTGGTATGCCGCAATTGATGCTTTTTAATATATTTGCAATGTTTGATACAGCAATATAATGCAGCAAAATAGAAGATATTGCAATAATTATTTTAACTCAAAAAGTGGACATTACATAGAGAATATATAGCTGAAAATTCCAGATTTTTACAACACCTTAGATACTTGGTATTTACACAAAATATTGACAACCCAGTTCATAAAATATCCCCTATTATCTAAATTAACAATACCCAGAAAATTTAGGAGTTACAATTCATGAACTTACAGGTATGATATGTCTTGAAACCTTGAATAAACTTCACAAATCTTCTCATAAATGCTTTCAAATCTGATTAATAATGGCTGTGAATTCTTTCTGTCACTGCAAACTGTTCTGGTAAATAATGAAGCATTTAAACTCTTAATTCTGCAACAATAAATTCATTCTTGGCCTCTGGATGAAGCCAACGCTTGACATAATTCATTGGGTGTTTCACAAATTCACTATGCTGAAATAACTTGGAAGAAATCACAATTCTTCAAGCTCAAAATCTGAAACCCTTGTTTCAATTTCTTCTCCACGCAAACAAAGAAAATGCACAAGTCATGAATAATCAGGTTGATTTGCTTTTTGATGTGCTTTTATTACTCCAATCTCCTTAATAACATTTAAATCCATTCTTAAATCCACTTTTAGGTTTTTAATAAAACTTTATAATAAGTCTTCAAATTTGGGTGCTCACATTCATGGATTATAAATGCACTTTAATATCATTTAAAATAATATAACTTGTGTGCACATTGACTTTATAAAATACTTTAATGTCTTGCCTCCAAAATATAATCCATTAATTGCACTTTAAGTCACTTAAAAGAATGGTCATGGCCTCATTGAATATAAAGTGACTTTTTAACCTTATAAATAATTATTAATAAAGTAATCACTTTATTAATAATTACAATAACATAACTCCACAAATAATCATTATTTCTCAATTCTGTCTGAACCTGAGAGTTAACCATTATGTCCATTGTGCACCCAACTGCCTTACTAAAAATAGTAAGGGTCCCTCTCTAACATCCACTAACTTACTATAAATAGTAAGTCCCAAACTGGAAGCTCTGTCAATGTTACCACAACTCCATATTGCTAGCAAACTGTCCAGGTGCCCTGCTAAAGATAGAAACTCTGACTTACCCAAAATAGACACTTACTATAAATAATAAGTGTGCCGATCTGACTTAAACAAAGAGCAATCCCAACATCACAGACCTCCAGAGTGAAAACTGACCACTGGTTCTGCCACACAACCCCCTCTATCATCCTGATTAGCCTACGAGGGTCCAAATATAAGCAAATCCCTCAAACTCCAATGCGCATAAAAACGAGGACATTACATCTACCAAGCGGAGAACTCTAACCAAGGGCTCCAACACCTACAATTGAAAAGTAGAAAAAGATTATTATTAATCATTAGAGACTAGAGTTACAAATTAATAATGAAATACTTGATTCTTGAATACAAAAAAATTAAATATTCAATTTTTGAAGTTTGCAAGTTACCTTCACAATTTTTGTAGCAGTTTGTGCAAATTGGTTGTTGAAGACAATGCATGCAACACTTTCTCCATCCATCTTCTTTAAATAACTTGGGTCTAGCCATGGTTGACTCACAAACATTTGCTTCAAAGCACTCAAAGAATTAATAATACTTTGCAACGTTAAGAAAATCGTTGCAAACATTGTGACTCCCACTCTAACCAACTCCTTCCTTTGGGTGTGTTCTCTCATCAAGCGGAGAACCCAAGGATGATTGTAAATGTATTTTGTTATCTTTCTTGCATCCTCTACAACCAGTCTCACCCAATCCAATTTTCATATGTCCTCCAAAAGAAGGTCAAGGACATGCGCTGCACAAGGAGACCAAAAAAGTGTACCATATTTTTCTTGGAGGATCTTACCCGCTGCCACATAATTCGCTGCATTGTCAATTATGATTTGCACAACATTTTCAATCCCCACCTCCATCACAACTTGCTCTAACATTAGAGCCAAAGTTTCAGTTGTCTTTACCTTGTTGGAGGCATCCAAGGATTTCAAAAAGACCACTTCATCTTTGCAAGAAATCAAAAAATTGATGATGGTACGGTTTTTTCCATCCATCCATCCATCTAAAAGAATAGTGCAGCCAAATTGTTTCCATTGTCATTTTTGGTCTTCTACCACATCTTTAGGCCTAGTAATTTCTTCTTTGAGCAACCTACAAGCACAAAGTAAAATTAATGTTAATTGTTAAGTTACAAGTACACAAATTTGATTACAAAAATAACTCGTATTCAACAAAAATAAGTAAAAGTTGTAAAAGTAAAATTGTAAAATATTTAAAAATTAAGACAAGTGACCTAACCTCCCACTCAACTCTGAAGGAGAAGGAGACTTGTAGCCCTTTCCCGCCACAGTTGATCCTGTCACAAAATTCAGCCAATGGGGACTTGCGGCAACATTGAAGGGGATGTTGTTGAAATACCAGAAATCGGAACATTGAATGTCAACTTGCAGATGCACCTCACTGTTCCACCCAGTAGCCTCCAATGATGGTTGTGCACCAAGTATATTTCTGTGCACAAAATAACTATCTATAGAAGATTTTTGTGGCAATGGTGGTAGTCTACTAGAACCAGCAGAAGTGGTGGCTGAGGGGATGATAGATTGGCGGATACGTGGGCCACAAAGAGAGCCCACTATGCCCTCAAGTGCTTCTTCTTCTTCTTCTAAGCTGACTGGGATACCTGGTCACAACCCACATTATTTCATTATGATCATTGTTTTAGGAAATCCAAAGTAATAATAGTGATTAGAAAATAATAATGATTCTTAAAAAGGAAACAGCGAGATACCTTGAGATTCAGAAATGGCTGCCCTCATGGCCAATTTTGCTCTTTCCCTTTGCAACTTTTACAATTCTCCAACAGCGAGTAAGGCATTCATCTCTTTCTTTATTTCTTCCGTGGTAGCCTCACAAACCCTTGTATCATGCCTTGTGATCCCTCCAAGGTGGTATTTCGAACGAGATATGCCTCCACTAATTAGCTTTTCACATTTTATGCATATCACAGTATTATATCCAGGTCCTTCAAAGCAATACTTCCATGGCTTGTCTTTAGCCCCTTTAGGATGCGTGCCTACATATCTAGATGGACATGCGTCTACTGTGGTACAGGCGACTGACCCAGTTATGGAGCTATCCCTATTTGCCACTTTAATGTAATATGAACCTACACATACAAATTGAAGGCACAAATTTAGAAATTTAATAAAGAAATTTAGAAACAAACTAAATTGGTTTAAAACTTTAAATAAGTTTAAACATAGCTAAAACTTGAAAGAAGAAAACAAAAAAAAGTGTTAGGTTATGAATTTTTTAAGAAAATATGAAATTATTGAGAAAACAATGAAATTTCTTACAAACATTGTTAAAAAATGGTGTTAGATCTTGTTTATTACACTCTAAAATGAGTTAGAGTACATTGAAATGGTATTATAGAGTTTTTATAAACTTAGATGCAACTATGACAAGATAAAATGATTTAAAAATAAAAAGAAAGATTTTTGAAAACTTACTTGTGAATCCAAATTTGCTTGAAAAATCTCTTCGAATCCGCTCCAAATCCACAAAAAATCGCTCTCCAACACTGCAAATCAAGTTCCTTCTCCACCAAACCCTTTTTTTCCTCTCCAAACTAGTATTTGCAAACAAAAAAATGTGTTTCGACCTTTTCTAGGCCATCAGTCCCTATAAGCGGATTGCGGCCAATATTTTTCAATGGATATTGCAATATTTTAGCAAGTTATCACCGATATTTTGTAAAATTTTCGGCGTGATAGTTACAGAACTTATTGCAGCGCAGAACTTATCGCGATAAGTTCACTTATCGCTGATAAGTCTGCGATAAGTCAATCTATGGTTGGGACCATATAAAGTGAGGGAGGTTGGTTGGAACTTGGAACAGAGTTATAAACTCGTAATGCTTGACAACAAGTCCATTCAAGAACCTGTGAATGGCTCTAAACTAAGGAAAAAAGGACAAAGGAAAGCAAAAGGATCGACATAGGGACATGTTGGGATATGCCACTGAGACTAGACCATTGGGTGAGATGAAGTACTTGAAGAAGACCTAGTGATCAGAATCAACCATATGCACTAGATTAAGACTAGACTGTGCCAATTACATGACTTCAGAAGAGGTTGGCGAGGAAACATGTAGAGGGCATTACGCTACCGTGCATCCACAAGCACTTGACTAATGCTTATTTTGACACACATACACTATGGGTTCTCGAATAGGTGGATATTGGAGATGGAAAGCACTATACAAGGGAGTACAAGGGTACATGGCTTATGACGTTGTAGAGAAGAAATGGAAGGAGGAACAAGCAGTGAAGGGAAAAGAACCAAAGGAGGATTGGGAAGAGGAAATTGACTTGGAAGAGTATGGGAAAACGTTGGGTCCATAACTCAAAATGGTATCAAGATAGAAGAAATGTTTATTGTGGATCATGATTGGTACAACAAAGAGATCATCAAGTACCGAATTGAACAAGGCAAAGAATCTCCACCATTGCGAATCTCGAATTCACTCTAGCGAGTCATCTCCAACTTGGCAGGTCCATTAGAAAACAATGGGGAGGACGTAACCTGGTACTAGTAGTACAGAGGTCAGTTCATTGATTGAAGGTGTAAAGGAATTGGACCCACACCCCTACTTGACATGATCTTCGACTTAGAATATATTGGGACGTGCTATGAAAATGAATGTTACAAGAAGCTGTTGGGTATGTGTTGGTGGTGTTATGCCTCTAAAATCAAAATGAGAAACTATGATGGGCCAAGAGGAACAAAGAGAAAACTTGAGGATGAACATGACAAACCAACCAAGAAAGAGATGCACATACGTTTTTAATCTTGCCAATAATGGATTGATACCAAATTCCTTTGCTGCAATAAGGCTCCTTGAGCGCTGAAGTGTAGATATGAAAAGAACTCTGATCGATGCTTTTGGAGGAGTGAAGGATATCTTTTCAATACGTCACAAAGAGATAGGAAGTGAGGGTTTGCAACTCTTCACAAATGAAATTGCTCTTATCTTAATGAATCATACCTCTTTCCAAATTGCACCAGTTGGACAATAAGAAATTTACACTTGGTGATCGCACTACTTGGTTTTGCTTATGTTAGCGATGCTTTATGTATTTTTTTAATGCCTTACTTGGTTTGACATCTTAACTATTCATATCAATGGTAACCATTGTCTATGTACTTCTAAACCATTTATTATACTTCCTTCATTATCATATATTTTCTTGATTGCTGTCATTAATGATCACATGGACACTGCTATGAATTGCTAGCCACATCATTCAAGTGTATGTATCACTACCATTCAAAGTTCAATGAAACAAAGTATTGTTTTCCATCGTTGCAACATGATGATGCTCTATGGAAAATCGTGAAGTCTTATAAAAAGGAAGATATTCTGCGGAACGATACCTCCTTCAATTCTTCTTTTGTGGTGGTTATTTCCTATCAACCAACAAGTCCATACTCTTGCCAATCAATACAAACTGTCTTTGTCTTATAACTTATTATTCTTCTATACTTGCTAAGTTCACTCATTGTTTCTGCTATTGACTAACTTGAAGATGTCCTAGGTCTGCAACACCTAAACGAAATTACGTTTCTTATGCTTAGAGAAGATTGAATGGGGATATCACACAAAATGTACAACAATATCACCAAAGAGGAACACAATGAGAGCTCTCAAAAATAGCCTTGAACACAACATATATGGTTAATAATAATATATTATTATTATATATTGTTAATTTCTATTATTATAATATATCATTCTTATAATATATTATTATGATATATTATTATTATAGTATATATTTTATAATATATTATTATTATTATATATTATTGTAAATAATAAATTATATAATCTATTAAAATTTAATTATACTGTAATTTATTTTCTAACATTTATTTTAAATATCATATTTTGATTATTATCCATTATCATATCTTTTTACCTACGTTAACGGATTTGGATCCTGGACCCTGGATTCGGGTCCGGGTCCGGATTTGCGGACCGGTCCGCGTTGGATCTGGGCAGGGTCCAAATCTGGACCTGTGGGTCCATCTTGATCCGAAGCCCGCGGATCCTAACGGACCCACAGGTCCAGATCCGGACCCTACCCGGATCCAACGTGGACCAAAGGGAATCCTGCATGGACCGGTCCATGCTGAATCCGCACAGGATCCTATTGATGTGAGTTTTGTACTTAGCCAATTTTCCAATTCAGGGGCGGGAGGATTTATACAAATATAACATTTAAGTATAAGTCTGATTTATTTGTATAAATACCTTTCAGGATGTTTGAAATAGGTTCCATCTTCATAGGAGTTAAGGTGCAGATTCTAGATTTTGGGGGTTTTTGACAAATTTCAGACTAAGCCAAATTTCAAGATTCAGCAAGCCTTCAGTAGGGTTACCTCCCACAATCCATAGTGACTTTCTAAGGTCAAATTGAAGCTGGAACAAGGATTCTCAAAGGGTTTTAACTCATTTTATCACAAATTGCTTGGTTTTGACTCTATCCCCATGACAGGTTTAGCTTAGCTCTTGCCCACATCCACGACAGACATGACTTCCCACCAGGCCAAAATACTCAAACCTCAATTGTCGGACCTAGAGACTTGAAAACTGCAACCAACAAGGACTACCTAAGACCACTACTCCTATCACCAAAGCAAAAGAGGGGGTCCCCATTTTCAATGGGGCGATGGTGTGAAAACCTCACAACAGGTCCGTGTTCAGACCTGTGGGTCCGTGCGGATCCGCAAATGATTTTTGTTTTATGTATAATCACACAAATAGCAAGGCATAAGGATTAGTAGATTATCAAAGCTACAATCCTATTGAGATATGTTGGTGACCCTCTGTGAGCTTCATGTTCATTATATATTGTACTTGCATTAAAAGAAATTTGTTATGCTATATCGGAATATCCTCTTCATTTCCTACAATCTACTTTTGCTAATAGCAACCTCAATGATATTTCATTTCATAAACCAAAATAGAA
This sequence comes from Thuja plicata, assembly GCA_018584345.1. Lineage (NCBI taxonomy): Eukaryota > Viridiplantae > Streptophyta > Pinopsida > Cupressales > Cupressaceae > Thuja > Thuja plicata. The sequence continues at coordinate 230,306 of MU228059.1, read as the reverse complement.
CCAATCACTGGACTTAAATCTCCAGAATGATATACGCAGATTTCCAATATCAGATGTAAGAGAATATCAGATTTCTAATGCTCAGTAGTTATGAAGACTTTGACATTTGGCATTGATCAATGATCAAGCATCATAGATCATACTATGAAATGATTTAGTTTTACAATTATGTATATTTCTCTTATTTTTTTGTATATATATATACACAGACACGAACCCATACAAATCATAATGGAAAAAAAATCACGAACCCATGAACCAGATTCTTGTACCCGAACCCATCCCCGAACCAGAACCGGTAACTTAGCTTTTTATGTTAAAATCTTAATTGAGCTTTATTATTGCAATTTCGACTTTTAGAGATTCCACAAAATTGGTATGAACAAGATGAAGATATCGCTAAAAGGCTTCAAATGGAGGGACATGACATTTTGACTCTAAAAGAAAAAGTCGCATTTTGCATTTTTGGTAAAAAAAAAGGAGATAACCTCTATGGATGACATACAATAAACTCAAATTTCAATTTTTATTGAGTCTTTTGTTTTGAATAAATCTAGTTTCACGACATTATTTTTCCAATTGATGCAAAAGTAGCAATAGATTTTTTAAGACAATCTGAGTTATTGTAACTGTTGGACACTATTTAATAGTTAAAATTGGAAATATAAAACAAAGATAACATATAATAGCTTTCAATAACCAAACCTTTCAACTTAGCAACAACAACCAGATGATGAATTTATATTCTGGATGCATTTTCTATTTTACTTAAATTAACTCTTTTTAAACATCTATTTAAGACAAGCTTACAACTTAAATCCAATCATGCTTCATAAAATTCCATATCATTACAAAACAATAAAATGAAAGGAAGATTTCATACAGAACGAAACATCTCCCCTAGAGATGTACTATTTGATATTCCAATAAAGGCTGCACGTGCAGTTGGATCTTCAAATGGACAACGCTCTCCTACAAATAATGTTTGGAACAAAATATAGGTTAATGGCTATCTACTGAAATATGGTCATTGTAAATACCAAAGCTTAAGCAGAATCATATGTTAGTTGATTATACCATGTCTTTCCATACTTGAATCCACACAAGGGACATGAATGCACATAAAGTGCTAAACAAATTCATTAACCAACAATCTTGCTGCTCGCATATTTATCCAGATATGACAGGAAAGAAATGATCAATCACTAATGCAATGTATCATGACTATGCTAGAAGACACTTTTGTACATGAAAAAAAGAGGTATTTCAAATTTTATATGAAACAGAAAATAAGAATTAGATCATTTTGTAATGAAAGACAAACTTACTAACCAAAAAGTAAAACATCCCTTACTAAACCTACAATTGAACATCATTTTCCTCATGTTTCCTTTGATACACTTTCCTTTGACATTTACCTTTCCTGGATTATGAGCAGAAAAAATGTTTACCAGACAAAAAAGGAAGATATAGTAGCCCTCCACATCCAACCTGGCAAACTTTTGCTAGTTCATCTATTGTTCTCATAGGGAGTGTATCTGAAAGAAAAAACTTTTATATTAATATAGGTATTGTAGAACAGAGAAAATAATGCTTATAGTTTGTTTTACATAGTACAACAACTTGGATTCCAAAACATTATGAAAAATGTGTATTAAGCATAACAATTGGTGTGAAAGTTGTTAAAAACGTACAAAAAGAATTAAAAACTTTCTTTAAGTAAAAACCACACATAGAATGGCATGTGCATGTGTGCGCACGTGCGAATCTGTGCATGTATCTAAGAAATGTAGCATAAAGTTCACCAAGTGTAATGTCCCCGTTATTAAATAAATAAAATAAACTTGTATTTGGGTCTTGGTCGATTTAGCTTATCTTGGACCCATTTTTATGTTAACGTAGGGGTTAGTGTTGCCGTGTCGGCTTTATTTGTACACCTCCGGGGTTTTCCCGATGGGTATTTATGACCGGCCTCTAGGATGTATTTCTCATGTTGAGTTTGATATCTTATTATTGTTACGAATTCCGGTTGGAGTTCTGGTGTGCGCCACTTCGGAAGTGAAAAACCTTCCCTATTTGGCCTATTGCAGTTTTGGTGGGATTCACCCTCACCCTGCTCTATTTGTTCTGCTTGTATCGGATCTGGCAAATCCGAAGTACTCTATTAGTCATAATCTCTTTCTCTGGCAATTGTTTCATATTTGGTACTTCGTTATTCTGTGCGCCTGGAATCACTAAGTTACTACATCCACCCGAAGACACTCCCTCTGTACGCCTACTTACCCACCTCCATCCGTACTACCCTCCATCCATACTACCCACCTCCATCCCTACTACCTACCTCCACCCGTACTACCTTCATCCGTACTACCTACCTCCACCCGTACTACCTACCTCCACCTGTACTACCTCCCTCCATCCGTACTACCTACCGCCATCCGTACAACCTTCCTCCATTCGTACAACCTACATCCATCCGTACTACCTGCCTCCATCCGTACATACGGCCTGCTCCTCCAGTACGCCAGAGTGCTACGCCCGGAGTTAGGAACATTACAGTGGTATCAGAGCTGGTGATTCTGCCAGCTTGTGGGTTGTGAATGCTAGTATATACCAGGAGAAGAAGAAGATATCATTCTGGTGATAGAATGGAAGACCAACAGGATCCGGCCGCTCAAGTCAAGGCTTTGCTAAGAGAGCTCACCAGAAACCAAATGCAGATCAATGACACTCAGCGACTCATGGAGGAGACATTACGAAAATTGGCCGAAGGCAAAGCATCCACAGAGCAAAATGGACAAAGTGACAAT
>MU228059.1:209690-223829 GCA_018584345.1 Thuja plicata | reverse complement strand
GAGACCTCGTTTCTACGGGCCCTACCGTGTTTCCAAAAGGGTGGGCGAGGTTGCCTACGAGCTGGATCTACCTGAGGGAAGCAAGATTCACAATGTATTTCACGTATCTTGCCTAAAGAAGGCAGTCAGGCAACATGTGACTATGTCTGAAGATTTACCACCCCTCGACGGAGAAGGGAAGTTAGTTCTGGAACCGGCCGAAGTCATTACCAGCCGAGAGAAAAAGTTGAGGACTCGCACGGTCAAAGAATTTCTAGTGCGTTGGAAGATGCTACCTGGGAGGGAGAGCAAATTTTGAATCATCCGAATCTACAATTGCTTGAGGACAAGCAATCTTTGGGACGAGAGGACTGTAATGTCCCCGTTATTAAATAAATAAAATAAACTTGTATTTGTGTCTTGGTCGATTTAGCTTATCCCGGACCCATTTTTATGTTAACGTAGGGGTTAGTGTTGTCGTGTCGGCTTTATTTGTACACCTCCATGGTTTTCCCGACGGGTATTTATGACCGGCCTCTAGGATGTATTTCTCATGTTGAGTTTGATATCTTATTATTGTTGCGAATTCTGGTTGGAGTTCCGGTGTGCGCCACTTCGGAAGTGAAAAACCTTCCCTATTTGGCCTAGTGCAGTTTCGGTGGGATTCACCCTCACCCTACTCTGTTTGTTCTTCTTGTATCAGATCTGGCAAATCCGAAGTACTCTATTAGACATAATCTCTTTCTCTGGCAATTGTTTCATATTTGGTACTTTGTTGTTCTGTGCGCCTGGAATCACTAAGTTACTACATCCACCCGAAGACACTCCCTCTGTACGCCTACTTACCCACCTCCATCCGTACTACCCACCTCCATCTGTACTACCTTCCTCCACCCGTACTACCTCCCTCCACCCGTACTACCCTCCTCCATTCGTACTACCTGCCTCCATCCGTACATACGGCCTGCCTCCATCCGTACGGCCTCCCTGCCTCCATCTGTACGACCTGCCTCCTCCACCCGTACAGCCTGTGTAGTGCATCCCATCCAGTACGGCCTGCTCCTCCAGTACGCCAGAGTGGTATGCCCGGAGTTAGGAACATTACACCAAGAAAGTTGAGTTACATCAACTCAGCATCAAAATTAAATAAAAAGCCTTTCTCATATGTTTTCCAACACAGCTTTGTAGAGAGAAAAAAATTAGCTAGGATATTAATAGTAGCATGTCATTAGTCTACGCAATGAGTTGTGGTCAAACATTATGAATCATGACCACCTCAACATAATCTTTGATGGTTATATATAGGCATTGACCTTGAATTGCAGAATATATCTAGCAGTTGACTTAGCTCCACAACAATTTGTACATGATATTCTATGGCTTTAGTTTTTATTATATGTATGCTTGTATTATTATGCTTTAGAACCTACATATGATAGTAAACAGCTCATCATTGGTGAACCTGTCATGAGCCGTAATTGATGTGTGTGTATGTAAATTAAATTGAATATTGCTAAGTCTTTACTTAAATAATCAACATTAATGACATTATTTATCAATTCATAATTAATAATATTAATCAAATTAATATTCAATATTATAATCAATACTAATAATATTATTTATCAATATAATGCTAATAATTAATCAATATAGAAATAATTAATATACAATTAATATTATTAATCAATGTAATAATATTAATGTAGATATTAACATTAGTACTAAACATTAATATCAATAAATGTAATTATCAATATTAATCTTAACAAAACAATATCAATAATATTAATAAAATATTAATAAATCAATGTCAATAATATTAATATTAAATATTAAATAACCAACACTCAACTTGGAAAGTCACGACCCTTTGCAAGAATATTTAAATGACATGAAACTAGAAAAGAAACACAATAGTTTTATTTTCCATTTTTTTATTTTATACCTAGGATGCCGGTTCGTGTTAGGGTTCGAAGAACCGGTTCGCCGGTACGGCAAAATTTTGAAAAAGGGGTTTTCGGGTTCGGGTTCATTTTTTCAAAAATATGTAATTTTTCTTATATATATACATATTTTGATATTTATGCAGCCTAGAAGCACGAGTCAAGATTAGAATGTCACATAGTATCATAAAAAGTAAACATTTAAACAATAAAAACACTTGTAAATTTGTAGTCATAGCATCATGAATCATGAATCCATGATCATACCATCATATACTTCAAGTTCAAGTTCAACATCAAAGATTCAAAACATTAAAATTAAATCAGAATATCAGTTCTGTTGTCAATCAGGATTGCACCCGTGATGCAAAGTGTGAAACCTCGCAATCCTGTTGGAACATGGAAACGTTCCCGCTGTCGTGAATGGGAACGAATCTCCGAATCATAGGCAGGCCACCTCCTTGTGATCACCTAAACTATTTCTTGAGGAGGAAAAGGGGAGAAGGATATGCTTAAAGACAAAATTACACTACTGAGGTGATTCACCGAAATTTGGTGTTGCAGCAAAACCTTGAGATAAACAGATATGTGAAACACAATTATCAACTTGATAAATTCTGCAAAAATGATTCAATGAAAGGCTCCTTAATCAGCAATAAAGAGGGAAACGCTAACGTTTTCACAATTTAATCACTTAATATCAGTGGTAACACAATCATAAACAATCAACTTTTACACAAAAGATAGCTAGAAAAGGTATCAGAATTCTATATAAAACTCCAAGGATCTGCTACGAATTGCCCCCTTACAATGATGCCTACTTTTTGCAATGTGCAAAAGAGGTCAAAAAGGAGGTCCTGAATAATGGGGTAAAAGTACAAGATATAGCCATCAGATCTCATTGGGTCGAATGCATGAAAAAACTCCTCAAAAAGAGGTCTCAAACTATTAGAAACTGAAGTATAACTGCTGAAAAACCTCCTTCAAGCCAAGTGCCACTAAAAAACAACTCAAACTGATCCTCCAACTGCTCCTCAACTCCCAAAATCATGCAAAAATGTGAGGTCAGATAGAAGGAGAAATCCCAAAAAAAGAGGGCCATAACTGCATGAAATGTGCCCAAACTGCTCCACAACAACCCCTCAACTGATGACCGCTGCATGATAACTCAGAAAACACCTCAAGAAGTTGTAAACAGGCCATAACAGCAGCAGAACTGGATGTGAACAGAAAACCTCTCCTAAAGATGAGCATGAGATGGCAATCAACTGCTGGTCGACGCTAGAAAGGTAGACTCAACTAAGGCTTGACTCCTGGAAAACAACCCTTTAATTGCACCTAGAACAATTAACAATAACTGCCTTATAATATTGACAAATTATCATTATTGTTCACAACAAAGATGTGCAAAACTCAACTCTAAGCTATTTATTTATTAATTAATTATTAATTGATCATATTTTAATATATTTATTCTCTTAAAACAAAAATTTGTTTTAAAAATTTTAAATATATTATGATTTAATCAATTAATATTTAATCAGTAAATAAACAAACGCTCCAAAAGAAATATATTTATTTATTTAATAATAATTATGATATAAGATATCTAATTTTAAAGTAGACAACTTGTTTATCCATTTTAAAATTAGATATGCTAGTTATTATAATTATTATTAAATAAGTGTATTTCCTCTAAAAGCATGTATTTAATCACTAATATATTACGCAAAAGGTTTATTTATATTCTCCTTGATTATATTTAATATAGGTAATATCTTTGTAAATAATAGAATTTACTTAATATTAAATATATTAAATATGACTAAAAATAATTTTACTTGATATATTTAATATTAAATAAACTTCATTATTCACAAAATATTAAATATATTAAGTAAAATTAAATCTAAACTTTTAACAATATATATTATATTATATTTCTAATTTAAATTTAATAGATAACAAATTTATCTAAAAAATGTAAATAGAAATATAATATAGTATGTATTGTGAAGTTTTATATTGGCAAAGGAATAAAATAAAATCACTATACATGAAAGTGAGGTGAATAAATACATAACAAAGCCTTTACCACGAGTTTGAACTTAATTGGAAAAGAAATTGGAATCCGCCCTATGACTTAGGGATTGAACCCTAATTCGAAATCATTCTTTCCATTCTACATTTACCTTAGGAAAGCTCTGCTGCCTATGGCGACATAGGGTTTGAGGGTTCTGAGGAAGAAATATCTTGCTATTGTTACCTGCCGCCATGTTTTATGTTCTGTGCTCCTCTCCTGGTGATGTAGTCTTCCTTTCATTTGCTTTCTTTTTATCATTTGGAAATCTTTTCAGCTGCCGTCAAGGAAAGATAAGGTTTTGAAGGAAAGAAAATATTGTTGTTCATATGCCGCCACTCTGCTCTCTATATTTCCTTTGATACTACTATCACCATGCTATAGATAGATCAAAGCCATCACCATGAGGGTTTGAGCTGCTTTATTTGTTGCTGGTCTGAAGGAAGCCGCCACCATTTTGTTTTCTTATGGAGTTTTGTGCGGACTTCTCCCAGACTCTGAAGGCTTCTATAATAGATCGCACACTTTCATTTAGGTATTTGGGCTCCTCCAGCCGTGATTTAAAAAATGTTAGTCTGAGCATATTCTGAAGAATAAAGAACCTCTTGAAATCTCTAACATAAAAATGAAGGGCTTCTTGTCATGAGGGTTTTGTTTCTGTTATTTAACCATTCTGGGTATTCTGTTTGCTACTTTATGATGGAGGAAGAATACTGAATCTATTGAACTACCTTTTCACGACTTCTCTGCTGCTTTTTAAAAGAAATCTGGGTTTTCTTTTCTCTAACTGCAGATTTGAAATTGTTCTCCCTATTCGAAAATGGCCTTTTTTAGAAAGTACAAATGCTGGAAACTGTTTTCTCTTGACACATCATGCTCTTATGATGCTTTCCCTTTGATGTTTCTGTAACTGTTTTCGAGGGTTAAAAGCTTCTCTCTCTGCCTGCGTGCCATATCTTTGAGTCAAAGCTGCTCTGTTAACTGTCACAACCTTCGTCTAGAAATAATACATTTTCATCTAATACAATCCTTGCTTCGTATGATTGCACAACCATTTTTTTTCTTGAAGCAAGATGCATTTTATAACCATCATGGAAAAACATAGCTTATAAGAGTACTATTTTATATTGAGGCATGACTGTCCTCATTCCTTTTTCTGGCAGAAGTACCAACCTTAAAAATCCACACCAACCATAAAAAGATACTATCTAGCATGGAGATGATATTTTGTCCTATATTTCAATACCAACATACTTTTCTTCTAAAACAACAACCCCTTCTTGAGTTCTACATTGTTCATAACAGTCCCTGTATTCCTAAGAATGCCACTTATAATCATTTTCATTTTAAAAATTGAAGCATTGATCCTTTGAACTTATTCGAACTCAAAACCCTTGAATCCATTTCTTCAATCCTATGAGACTTTGAACATGTCTATGAGATTTGGACTGCCCACTTTATTAAATTATGAATGATTAACATATGACAGTCCTTTCAAAGGGCAAACCATGTCACAAGTCACTGTTAATGACTTCATAAATGCTTCACAATGATTGTTCTTTCATGCATATTCACTGCTCTTATACTGTTCCACATAGTTTTTGACAATCATTTTTCTATGCAAACTTATATCATGCAAAGCTGTGGTCTGATGCTCTTGGATTTCTATTATGCTGTCATCCAGACACTTCTGTCATGGCATGCATCTAATACATATTTTTTGTCAATGCTATGGTGATTTTTTTATTCTTCGAAGCTCCTTGACTGTCTTATATCGGTTCTTGATTAATAATGATGCATTTGGTTAGTAATGTCCACTGAGATGACTTCTAATTGTGCTATCACTGCTTGATATCAGCTGAGATTGACTTCATTTGATTTTTTTTATATCCTTGTCTTTACATAGATATCGTTTCTGTATGTCTCATAATGGCAGCTTGCTTCATGGTTTTTTTTTTTTTTTTTGACATAACATGCATTCTTGAATACAAATCTAATTCTTTCTTTAGCACCAAACAAGACTAAAGTGTATATATGCAAAACACTTAGCTTTTACTTAAAACTATAACACAGCTTTCCTTAACAACACCATGTGACAACATTATGCATCCATTTCTTGGCAACTTGAATGAATTTATTGGCATCCTTCCTTGTAGTACATAGTTGCTTTCTATAACATGATATGATTATGATATGTTCTCAGACTCTGATATTAGAATGAATGCTGCCTTTTAGTTAGGACTGCTCAAATGACGCTTCCTTATTAGCATATGCTTTTTCTTTAATGCATGTATGACACAGAAACTGTTACTCACCTCACTTGTAATGAAAACTGCAAATTCAAAGTCTAAATATCCTTGTTGTAATTAATGTTGAGATGCATATGTACTTCTCCTTCATGGATGACCTCTTTATGGGTCGATTCACCTTTTGTTGATGCTTTGAACAGCTGAGTCTCAACTTGTAAAACCAGTAGCTTCTTTCAAATTAATCTAAATCGATGAATGTTGGAAGGTTTTATGCATGTAAACACACATCCCTTCAACAACATAAGTGTATAAACAGCTTGATGATTCAGCCATAAGGTCCCATTGTAATATCCCCCTTCTAGAATACAATTTGATAAGAAATAATAAAAATAAATAAATAATCAATATAATATTATATTATATTTTATGAATGCAATAATATAATAATACAAAATATAATTTATTATTAAATATAATCATATAATTATAATTTAAATAATAATATAATTATATTTTAATTATATTATAATATAATTCTTAAACATAATATAATATATGCCACTAAAATATATACATATAATATTACATATTAAATATATAAAAATTATTAATATCATATAAAATGTCATAGAATATATAATGCAATACATATCGAAATATATAACTAAATAATGAATGTAAATATATTAACTATCGATACAAATCATTAATAATATATAAATCAAGCAAATCATTATAGTCGGCTCCCTTCACTTGCGACCAGAAGTCGCGTCTGTAGGAGTTAATAGCGCGGGAATCATACTTATTCGGCAACGTATAAATGGAGGGGGTCAGCAAGAAATGAGGAAGGAAAAAAAAAAGGGCGGTTTGGGAGATTTAGTAATTCGTGAGTGCAAAACAAGGTACCGGCCTTTAGATCATTCAGTCAACGATTCACATATTCATTCATAGTTCGTACCTATGAAACTCAGCGAAATCTATCTACAACAGCCAATGCTTATATTCTGGAATATATACTCTTCTCAATGATATTTTATACCTACAGTATATTTAGTGATATTAAGGAGGTTTCTAATAAGCAATGGGAGAAAGGAAGACAACGGATTGGGAGATATAGAGGGAATGTCATTTTATATAATCCCGTTAATGTTAGAAAGTAGGAGGAGTTTGAAAAATAGATTCACGGGTGGATATCAAAGCAATAAACATGTTATCCAATTAAGAAGAACTCTTTATCTGGTTCTTGTCAATGGTGGACAGGTCTACAAATGAGATGATTAGAGTTATCGATATCAACTAAAGTATTATGAATCGATATCATAGGATATGTTACCACCAACTCTTGAGTACTTGTGGGAAAGATTTACTTAAAACCAAGTCTATCGTTGTCTACACAAAGACTAATCAAATCCAATTGATTGCTGGGAAAAGTATGGAGAATTGTAAACAAGAAAATGAAGGAACAATTCAATGAGACATATCATTAATGTATGAAGAATCAATAAGAAACAACAATTAAGATTGATAATCATCTATAATAACAGAGATTCAGTAAGTATGGGACAAGCATGATTAATGCTAAAGATTGATAGAAGGCAACAATTACATAAGCAAAACTAATCGATATTCCTTAACAAACCAAAAGGTACGATTTGGTTAACAAAGTGATTTGTTATGAAGAAGGATGATTGGAAAGAGATGTGTCTCATCAAATAGGAGTAGAGAAAACAGTTGCTAGCACAACCTCCAATACAGAGCATGGGTTATTATTGTTAAATATTAAAGACGGCATCATACACAAAGATTTGTGTATTCATAGCAGCATTGAAGCCAACTCAAATTCACTAAATCTAGATTAGCGATACCTAGAACTATGACAAAAATCTCAATATAGAAAGGTGTGATTTATGAGACACCTCCCTTGAGGAACAAAGAGTAATGTCTTTTGAAGACAAACTCTCTTGCCAAGAGTATATATATGGAATCTATTTGACAAAGAGGAAGATAGATGAGGGGTAATGAACAACATCGATCCAAGAAGAAAAACAAAGATTATAAAATGTATTTGGTACAATTATTGTGAGTAGATAAGGAGGAAAATCAGGGACATACACCAAGTTGAGAAGAGAAGGAATTGTATGAAGATCTTGAAGCTGAAATATGAAATAAATTGAAGCGTTGATAAGGAGGATATAAGGAATCTCATAGAAGATTCATATGGGGAGTTAGTGTTCACCTTATGATAGATGTATGATTAGTTGATTAAAAGAAGAGGTTATAGCATATTTTTGAAGAAATCATAGCATATTTATGGAAAGGTTCAAAGGATATTCATAGAAAAAGTAAACAAGTATAATTGAAATTATTCACTTAAGAAAATTTGCAATATGAGTCAATAATAGAGCTATAATTGAATAAATTGATGTTAGTTTTAGAAGGGACATTACACCCATGCTTTGAAACTTATGCATGCCCCCTCAACAGCCTCCTCTAATCCTCCGGTCTTCGCCCCTCCATGACTTCAGTCAGAAGGTTTCATGCGCGTAGTGACTACATGTCCCTTCGACAACCTACTTAATCTTCATACCTGTACCTGTACATGAAGCAAACAACATTAATTAAAACACCTCCTTTTTTTGCTAATTCTGAATATGCTTTCTGTATTGTTGTCTTGCATTTCATCAATGAATAAAGATTAGCACAATCGAGTAAGAGTTAGTTTTCTCCATTGCTCAGTTCATCCGAACTGACCCCTCCCTTTTTTCCTCTTTGTTGCAGGCAAATCTCGGATGCGAGTCCAGAGCTACGATGACAACCAGCACACAACAGCGTTCACAAGTACAGCAACAATATCAGGCAATGCGGGGGCCTAACTCTTATCCCTTTGCGTTGATTTATTTTCATTTATGAAAATGAAAAAACAACTCTTGTATTTTCCTGCATTTCTGATTTTAGCATGCATGCTTGCATTATCCTAAACCACGAGTTGTGTGGTTGCTGCTTTAAAAAATGTATTTCATTTGAATATCTTTTAATGAAAAAGATCCTTTGTTGATAATTGAAACACACTTTCAATTCTTTTGTTTTGAAAGCAACCACTGCTTGTGTGGCTATTATAAATGTTGTTCTTCCGTTTATTTCAATTATGAATCTGAACAAACATTTGTACTTTATAATAGAAATCCACATTCTTTGATAACCTAGGGCAGCAACTTCAGATTTTCTGAGATTTTTCTTTTAAAAGAACCAAAAACTTGACAGCAAGTTTGAACATTCAAACCAATCAACCTTTTAACTCCAAATAACCTTATTTCACGAGAAATATCAGGGTTGATAACAGCCCTACCATTATGAACTGCATAGTGAAAATATGGTAACATTTTGGCGACCTCTCAGGGGTGTTTGCCTGCAAAACAATATATGACCAGTAGTCCTGCATAATCCATTGGGCGCAGAGTCTTTCTCTAAACTTGAAAACTGAAAACCCCTCCAAACTAAAACAAACACATTGCTGAAAACTGAAACTAAACAAAAACCAGATGTATCACTGTTGTGCTGCGGTGTTCCTATGTGGATGAAATGCTTGTGATATGGGGCAGCAGAAAAGATTCCATGCCTTGTATGATAAGTATTTTTTTCATGTAGGAATGGTGCAGTACAACAGCGCTTTCCTTAATTCTTTCTACCACACAACTGAAACTGAAAACATAAAGGCAGAATGAGCTTGAACAGCCACCTAGATTGTGCAATAAATGTGTGAACCTGAAGCTTTATGATATGAGACAGCGGAATTTATCCATGTCTCATGTGATAAGCATGATGTTCATGCATTTGTTGTGTGATTGATCTTGTTGTTTCTGCTCATTCTAACCTTTAAGACTGTAAAGCAAACTAACAGGAAACAACTTCTTTTCTCACCGTGATTATATTATTGAGTTATGCATCATTTATAACCGGGAATCCCAAAGGATGCTCAATTATGCATGATGTGTGCCTTCTTGATTTAACCACTGTGAGTTTAGAAGAACTAACTGCTACTAACTAAAGCAAACTAACTATGTGCCAAGCACTTATTTAGATTAACTCACCTCAAAAGCAACGCTTGAGGTGGATCCCATTAACTGGGATTGGCAATTCTTCTCCTTGCATGTTGGAGAGCTGAAAGGCATTGTGTGTTTTGCATCCTGTAATTACAAATGGGCCATTCCAAATGGCATCAAACTTTGAATGCTTACCAGGTCTACTCTTCAGCTCATCCCATTTGAGCACCAAATCACCTTCTGTAAAGACTCTTGCGACAGCTTTCTTGTCAAATGTCTTCTTCATTTGATCATGATGTTTCTCCAAATTTTGAAAAGATTCCTTCCTTATCTCTTCCAACTCTATCAATTCAACAAGCCTTACCTCCATAGGTTTTTGGTCCATCAGGTTTAACTCCTTGATCAAACTCAAGCTAGGTAATTCAACTGAAATTGGCAATCTTGCCTCTCTTCCGTAAACCAGCGTGTAAGGTGAGTTCCCTGTTGAGCGCTTTGGGGTAATCCTATCAGCCCACAAGGCTTGTTTCAGCTTGCTGTTCCAAACTCTTTGATTATCCTCAATAGTCCTGTTGATGATGCAAATCAGATTTTTGTTTGTTGATTCAGCCTATCCATTACCCTGTGGGTAATAATTGGACGAGGTACTAAGATAAACATTGTTTCTTACTGCCCAATCAGTAATTCTTACGCCTAAAAAGGCCAACGCATTATCGGAAACAATGGATTCAGGTGTTCCAAACCTTGCAATCAGATCTTCATAAAAATTCAGAACTGAAGACTCATTTGCATCTTTCAATGTAACAGCTTCAGTCCACTTTGTAAAATAATCTGTTGCTGTTAGGATATACTTATGCCCTGAACTTGACAAAGGGTTTATGGGACCAATGAAATCCAGTACCCACTTAACAAAAGGTTGTTCAACCTGAACTGGATTCAGAGGTAAAGCTGCTAACCTCTGTTTATTTGCAAAAACAGCACATTTCAGACACTTCCTCACCCACTAGAAGGCATCCTTAAACAAGTTTGGCCAAAAATAACCAGCCTTCATAATTTTTAGTGTTGTAGTCCTTGCAGCAAAATGACCACCAGTTGGTCCATCATGAAACTCTTCTAGAATCTTCTCTATTTGATCTTCATTAATGCATCTCAGCAACACACCATTGTAATCCCTTCTAAACAGTACATTATCAATTTCAACATAAGGGATAGCATGTAATCTGAAATGCCTCCTTTGAGAGCTGCTCAAACCATGAGGGCATTCACCAGTGTGAAGATACTGCTGTATTTGCTCCATCCAATCCATGATAATTGCTAGTTGGCTCCTCTGATCTGCATTATCATGGGTAAGTATAGCATTACCTTGATGCTGATGAATGTCTTTATTGTTTGCAGCGAGCTGCTCACACATTCCTTTCCCTCTAACAAGCTTTGTGACATTAATCTCCACATCATACTCCATCACACGGGTTATCCATCCAGCCCTCTTATCATTTACATCTTTATTCAGCAGAAAGTCTTTCACACTTGGATGGGCAACCATTAGATGAACCTTATTGCTTGCAATCAGAGGTTTGAACTTTTTAAGGCTTCTTATGACAGCAAGGACATGCTTTTCAATAAAAGTATAATGTTATTCGTAACCCTCCAATCCTTGGCTGAAAAAATAAACAGGCTGTTCCTGCCCTTCTGCATTTTGCTGTACCAGCATTCTTGAGATTGATTTATCAACCCCAAAAGCATACAAAATAAAATCTTTCTCAAAATTGGGGTTAATCAATGTGGGAGCACTTGATATTGCCTCATTTACCTCCTCAAAACTGAGCTTGCCCTCTTTAGTCCAGGTGAAACTCACGTTCTTTTTAAGAATTGTTGTCATAGGCTTCAAAACAGCAGCAACATTCGGAATAAACCTTGTCAAAAAATTGATCCTCCCAAGGAAACTTTGCAGCCCCTTCTTGTGAGCTAGTAATGGCAATGCCAAGATGGCACTTACCCTTTCAAGGTCAATGATGGTACCATACTTTGAAACAATATGACCCAACAGTTTGCCTTCGTGAACAGCGAAGATACACTTTTTGGGATTCAAAGAAACACCAAATTCTCTACATCTTTCGAATATCAACCTTAAATGCTTGAAATGTTGTTCTGAATCTTTTGAGAATATAGTAATGTCATCTAAATAAACAAGTACAAACCTATTTATGAGGCCATGGAAAGCCATCTCCATCGCTTTCTGAAAGGTAGCTCCAGCATTTGACAATCCGAATGGCATCTTTTTGTAAGCCATTGTTCCCCACTTGGTTGTGAAGGCTGTTTTGAACTGGTCTTCCTCCTTGACTAGAATTTGATTATATCCGCTAAAACCATCCAGCAAAGAGAAACGGTCAGAACCTGAAACAAATTGCAAAATCTGCTCCATGGAGGGCAGCGGATGATGATCTTTCAATGAGGCACGATTCAGATCTCTGAAATCAACACAAAGCCTTATTTCACCATTCTTCTTCCTCACGGGTACAAGGTTTGATACCCAGGATGTATGCTTGATTGGAAATACAATATTTCCTTCCAGCATCTTAATAAGTTCAGATCTCATGAGTTGTTCTAGCTTTGGATTCAAAGGCCTCTGCTTCTGTCTGACAGGTTTTGCACCTGGTTCCAGCTCTATTGTGTGCAGGGCTAATTGAAGGTCAAAACCCTTCAAATCATGGTATTGCCAAGCAAAGATATCATTATACTCTTGACATAATAAAACAAATTGTTGTTGTTCTTCTGCAGTGCAAATTTTCCCAAGCTTTAAAAACTTATCTTTGGCAACTTGAACAGCTTGATAATGATCCTCCTTCACTGCTAAGCTGGTTTTATCAGTACGCAATTGATCGTCAGTATTAAAAATTGACTCAAGTGTCACAAGACCCTTAGGTATTTTATTACCTTTCAGCTGTACAACCTGGTTTTCATATTGCTGCTGGTATTTTTTCTAATTTCCATTTGAGAACTCAACTTCTTCAATTAGAAAATTCAAAATCTGCTCATCACTATCGAAAACTTGCCAATTCACATTATTATCTGGTACAAATGGTCTTACTACCACTTTAACGTATGGCTGCGATTGAACATTTTTGGTATCATTACGTATGTCAAATTCAGCTCCCATGGCTGCTAACCTATCAGCCTGTTTGTTTTGGCCTCTTGGGACTAAAACAATATTAAAGGCAGCAAACTCTTCAATCAGGTCCAGAACTCTATGCTTGTATAATTTCAAAACATCGTTCTTGGCTGAACTTACATTTCTGATCTGATTAACCACAAGCTCACTATCACCAAAAACCTTTAAACAATCAATTTTCCTCATTCTGGCCCATTCTAAGTCATGTACAAGAGATTCATACTCTGCTGTATTATTTGTACAGCTGAAAGTAAAACGAAAAGCAGAATAATACTTTTCACCAGCAGGTGAAATAAGCATGGCACCACCACCTGAACCATTACGGTTCCTTGAACCATCAAAATAAAGCTGCCATAAACTATTAGAATGGTTTTCAGACTGTTGTTCATCATTTTTAACAAGATTTGGAATGTCGCTTTGTTCATGGATGACACAATTACCAAGTCCAGTCACATCCATGTGATTGAATGGCTGCTCTTCGCTGTCTTCAGCAGCCAATTCATCCAAAATGATGTTTGGTATGCCTTCCAACAGCGTGCTAGGATCTAAGGTAGCAAGCTGGTCATCCTCATGAAAACTCAGATTTGCATTAATTGGACTTGGAGTAAAAGGTTCTATATGGTCTTTGGCCAATGGCTCCGCTTTTATGGTGACCCTTGTACCATAGCGTGTTCTGAAG
>MU228059.1:167481-186448 GCA_018584345.1 Thuja plicata | reverse complement strand
TTGAATCTTTGATGTTGAACTTGAACTTGAAGTATATGATGGTATGATCATGGATTCATGATTCATGATGCTATGATTACAAATTTACAAGTGTTTTTATTGTTTAAATGTTTACTTGTTATGATACTATGTGACATTCTAATCTTAACTCATGCTTCTAGGCTGCATAAATATCAAAATATGTATATACATATATATATAAAATAATTACATATTTTTGTACTAACGAACCCGAACCCAAAAACGCCTTTTTCAAAATTTTGTCGTACCAGCGAACTGGTTCTTCGAACTCAAACCCGAACCGGCATCCTAGAATAAAACTATTGATGTGGTGGCACATTCGCTAAGCCCGCATGGACACCTTGTCCTTAATTTGTACCCTCAACTCTTGGAACTCCAAGAAGTGCCCATCATTATAACCCAAATTGGAATATCAGAAGAAACTAAATTCAATATTAGGATACAAATATTGCGCCAACATCTCATTGGAGTCTATGTCATCATGAAAATCAAAATCAACCAACATGGGAATGGTATTTGGTATAATTCTCACCACCGTCTACATTAAAACCTGTGAGAACTCACCATTTCTCATCCCACAATCAAACCAAACAAAACTTGATTGTTGATCAAAGGGAAATCTACTCATTTGCATATCATGGATTGCAATCCTACAAATAACTATGGGAACAACAACACTACTAGAATAATGCTCACAACTACCATCCTATCTCAACACTATATTGTTGTGCTCTTGGCCTCATCTTCATCACTAGAATTGAATGGGACTCCATTATCCAGCTCAAAAAGTGGATTGCCATGAATCATATCATCATCAAATTCAACCAAAGAATTTTTAACAACATTTGAATCATATTGCATTTGAAACAACACTTTTAAAGGAAAAATAATCATTTTAATAAAAATGTTAATATATGTAATTGGGCTTTTAAAAGCCCGATTACATGACTTCTACATAATAAAAATGCTTGCAAAGATGCATACAAATCTCACCTATGTTCTTATATCGTTTTCCTAGTTGATTGCAAGTGTTTTTGTGATGTCCGCATTTTAGCAGGTGTCTGGGACACGCCATTGTTAGCCCATCACTGCGACCCTCGTGGGCTAATGAATTGTTTTGGGGGTCTTGGTTGAGGACTTATTATTTATAGTAAGTCTATTTCTGTCAGTTTCCATTTGTGGCAGGGTATCCGAAAAGTTGCCTTGCCAGAGCAGAGCAGTTGTCTGACAGAGAAGAACAGTTGGTTTGGCTTGGATTGATTATTATTGATTAATTAAGTTTGACTTAATTAATTATTAAGTGGAGCTTTATATATAAGTCTAAGTCATTTAAAATATCACGGGATATTATATTATATCATGTTTGGACTTTAAATGAGCAAATTGAATATACTATTTCAAATATTCAAACTTTAGTTTAAGCATGAGGCTTTATGTTATCAATGGAGTCTTCAAGAAGATTGAGCTCGGCATCTTCTTGAAGAAGATTGAAGGCATTAAAAGAGGATTTCGAAACCTTTTGGAGACACCTTTTGAACATTTTATTAAAAACTTGTGGATTTGTGAAATTGGTTCGAATTGTGAAGATAAGGGTTTGGGGAAGCTTGCTGATTGAATTGGGAATTCAATTTAGTGTTTAATCACTTTGAACTGGTAAATGATTCCAGCGAATTGTGAATGATTTAATGGATGGTCTTGGAGATTTCTTGATGAAACTCAGGAGTGAATAACAAAACCGCAATGTTGGTTATTCTTATTACAATGGTGAGGAGACTATCGTATCTAATAAATGGCGTGAGATGTTTGCTGTCAGCCAACATTGACTCTTCTACAAGCCGCGGCCAGTTGCTGGAGCTGTGGTAGAGGCGTCACTTATTTGCCAAGCCGTTAATTGTCTTGAAGGAGTTGCGGCCAGTCCTTAAGGAAAAACGTGGAATGTATTTCAGGTTTATCAATAAGCAATTTCCCTTCTATGCATGCTACATTTTAATATTAAATGTGTTGATTTTAAAATTGGATTTTAAGAGTGAATTCCAAAATTCGAAGGTTTATAAATTTCAATAGTGTTTACTTAAAAGTTGAATTGTCTTTGTAATGCAATTTTAATATTTGGAAAAGATATCAAAAAATTATATATTGCTGAAAATTCAAAAAAAGATACCAAGATATAGAACATCGAGTCTATTTGCAGAGGATTTGGAAATTGAGCCAGCCAGGCTCTTTACAATGGTATCAGAGCGGTTTCTTTCCAGCCTCCAGGGAATTGGGTTTATTTAATGGAGGGTGACAGATTTATTCCAGGTTATCATTATACACGCAGGGGCAGAAATTCTCCACCACCTGGTGATCAGGAACAGGCAAATATGGGAGAAAGATTTCTAGGCACTACAGGTAATGAGGATGACAGAGAAGTTAGGACAGTGTTCAGGAATATTGCGCATAGCCTGCAGGAATTGGTAGTTGGCCATCAGCAGATGGCGACTATCTTGCAGAATTTATCCGATACTCTTCAGCGCATTTCTTTGCCTCAAGATCAGGGCAGGGATAGAGATACTACGAGTGTCTCAGCTAGTTCACACAAGTCCAGAGTTGATTTGACAGGCACACAGGACAAGCCTCTACATCTTACTTTCCTGAGACCAGAGATAGATGCAGTTAGTACTGAGGAGGAGGTATCATTTGCTGATGATATATTAGCTCTACATGTTGAGTGGGATGCTTTACCACATGAAGTAAAGAAACATTTGAATTTTGACAGGTTCATGAGCCAGAAAAGGGAACGTTCTAAAGGTAGAACTGATAGGAGACAGAGGCATGTGAACCATGATTTAAAACAAGCAACCAGCAAACTAACTTTAACACACTTTGATGGAAGCGAGAAAATGACAGCTAGAGCTTGGATTCACAAGCTTGACACTTATCTATCTTTAGGTCCTATGTCTGAAGAGGACGCTATCCAGTTTGTTGTTTTGCATTTGGATGGCATAGTCTTTGATTGGTGGTACCATGGGTTAGTCTCATTACATCACGATCAAATTGTATCCTACCAGGATTTTGTAGATGGATCGGTAGAGAGGTTTGACAGGAAGGACCCAAAGTCCTATTTTCGTGAGTTGGCACAATTCAAGCAGACAGGAAGTTTGGAGGCCTTTATCAGTGAGTTTCAGAGGGTTTTAGTGATGGTTTATGATATTTCAAAGAGGAGGCGTGTGATGTTGTTTGTGGATGGGTTAGTTGAACCTCTTAAGGGTTGGGTTAAGTCTTTTGGCCCTTCATCTTTGCAAATAGCCATGAAAAAAGCAAGAGACTTGGAGTTTTCAGCTCCACGTAATAGGTTTCCCCCTAAACCATCTAATCCTCCATATGACAACAAGGCTGGTCCAAAAAGGATTGAAGGTTCAGATTTCAAGAAACCTGTGCCGGGGCCTTTAGATCAAGAAACACTTAATGATCTAAGCAGAAAGAGATTGTGTTTTTATTGCAGGGCCCCATATGATGACAAACATGGGTGTCCTTTGAAGCCTAAGGGTATAAATAGGCTAATGGAGTGGTATTATGAGAATGAGCGTTCTGATTTTGAGGGGCAGTATGTTGATCGTGAAGAAGAGAGCTATGAAGAAGCAGTGAAAGATGAAAAGGTTGTAGAGGATTCCAACCTTAAGTTAGTATACCTCTCTAGCATGAAGAAAGAGAGATCTTTCAGGATGCAGGGCCTCTTAGCAGGGCAGTGTGTCATTGCTTTGTTGGATACAGGTGCCACCCATAATTTTATAGATTCACGTTTGGTATCCAGGAGAGGCATACAGACAAAAGAATTTGAGGGCATTAGAGTTAAGGTGGCTGATGGTTACACTCTGAAGTGTGACAGGATGATTCCGGATTTTCCCATGAAATTAAATAATTATGAATTCAAAGCTGATTTTTATGTTGTTGACATGGGAGGTTCTGATTTGGTTTTGGGCATGAGCTGGTTGCATTCTATTGAGGCTTTTTATCTCAGCCTTAAAGATGGTTACACTCTGAAGTGTGACAGGATGATTCCGGATCTTCCCATGAAATTAAATAATTATGAATTCAAAGCTGATTTTTATGTTGTTGACATGAAAGGTACTGATTTGATTTTGGGCATGAGCTGGTTGCATTCTATTGAGGCTTTTTATCTCAGCCTTAAAGATATGGAAATGAAGTTTGATAAAAATGGTAAGAAACACATACTTAAGGCAATCAGAGAGTTGAATCTGAGGACTATTTCACTCAGACGTATGCAGCGTCTCATTAGTCATGATGCAGTTGAGTGGGCAGCAGAGTGTAGAATATTACCCACACTTAATGAATCAGGGAAATCAGCTTATCACCCTGACACACAGGAGCTCAGAACTAAACACTCTAAAGTGCTTAGTGATTTTCCACATGGCAGGCCACCTGATAGAGGCATTGAACACATTATTGAGTTAGAGCAGGGCACTAAGCCCGTCATGATTACTCATTTCCGACACCCTAAGGGCCCGTTTGTTTCGTGGAATTTGTGCATGCTGGAATTGCCCATTCTGGAATTGAATCCATTCTAGCAATTGGGCTTCCATTCTAGCAATTGGGCTATTCTCAAAATGAATTCTAGAATTGGCTTGTCCTGTTTGGTTCACCTGGAAGATGACTGAGAAGATGCAGATTCTGCGTTTGGTTCCACAAAATTGGAATTGGAATTGGAACTTTGTTTTTGCACATATACACACACACGTGTATGTATATACACACACACGTGTATATATACACACATACACATATATACACACACATGTGTATATACATACACACATATGTATAGACATATGTGTGTGTACACGTGTATATATACACACATGTGTATATACATACATGTGTATATATACACACACATACACACACACACACACACATATATATATGCATACACATGTGTGTATATATACACATACACACACACATATATACACACATGTACACATATATACACACGTGTATATATATACACATGTGTATATACACACACATGTGTATATACACATATGTGTATATATACACATATATATGTGTGCATATATACACACATTCGTGTATATATATATATACACACATATACACACACATGTGTATATATACACGTGCATTTATACAAACATGTGTGTATATATACATGTGTATATATACACATACACATGTGTGTATACACACACACATATATATATATACACACATACATGTATGTATATACACATGTATACACACACACATGTGTATACACATATATAGACATATATACATACATTTGTGTATATATACACATATGTGTATATATACATGTGTATATACACTTGTGTGTATATATACACACATGTATATATATATATATACATCCTTATAGCAATATAATATACATTATTGAAACAAAAATGGGAATGAATTTTCCTTCCCAAAATAATACTTTCAATTCCAATTCCAGGTCTGAGAAGGAATTGTGGAATGCTCAAAATGACCCAAAATTAGAATTCGCATAACCCTATTCCAATTTTTAACTTTGGAACCAAACAGAGAATTGAACATTTTGGGAATTCGGAAATGCCAATTCCCGTTCAATTCCAATTCCACCCCTCAACCAAACGGGCCCTAAGTGCCTGAATGATGAAATTGAGAAAACAATTCAGGAGCTGATTTCTATGGGGCATATTAGGCCATGTAAGTCCCCCTTTGCTTCATCAGTTGTTTTGGTGAAGAAAAAGGATGGTACACTCAGAATGTGCATTGATTATAGGATGTTGAACAAGAGGACAATTAAAAACAGGTATCCTATTCCACGCATCGATGAGTTGATAGATGAGTTGCATGGTGCAGCTTACTTCTCTAAGATTGATTTAAGGTTCGGTTATCACCCAATCAGAGTTCGGGAGGAGGACATAGAGAAGACAGCCTTCAAATGCCATTGTGGACACTTTGAGTTGTTAGTCATGCCTTTTGGGTTGACTAATGCTCCAGCTACTTTCTAGTCCACTATGAACAGGGTCTTCCACAATCAGTTGAGGAGATTTGTTCTGGTCTTCTTCAATGATATACTGGTATATAGCAAGACATGGGATGATCATCTTGCTCATTTGGATACAGTATTGGATATTCTGGATAGGGCTTCCTTGTATGCAAAGGAGTCCAAGTGTGCCTTAGGG
Source organism: Thuja plicata (assembly GCA_018584345.1). Taxonomy (NCBI): domain Eukaryota; kingdom Viridiplantae; phylum Streptophyta; class Pinopsida; order Cupressales; family Cupressaceae; genus Thuja; species Thuja plicata. The sequence goes on along the minus strand of MU228059.1, from coordinate 180,233 downwards.
ATGATCACGTTGATGTACCTTGGTCACATTATCAGTGCAGAGGGAGTGTGCATGGACCCTGATAAGGTTCATGCTATATTAGATTGGCCTACTCTGGGGAACTTGACACAGATCAGAGGATTCATTGGTCTATGTGCTTTCTATCGCAGATTTGTTGCGGGGTTCTCACGACATGCAACTCCATTGACTGATTTGACCCGTAAGGGTGCTTTTGAGTGGACCTCTCAGGCACAGGAGTGCTTTGAGAAGTTCAAGTTGATTATGACATCATGCCCGGTTCTAACGATGCCAGATTTCTCTAGACTGTTTGATTTGCATTGTAATGCTTCTGGTGAGGGCATTGATGTTGTACTTTCCTTCGATCACCATCCCATTGTTTTTGAGAGCAGGAAGCTCAGGGGTCCTGAGATAGCTTTTAGTGTGTTTGACAAGGAAATGTTAGCCATAATGCATGCTTTGGCTAAGTTCAGGCAGTATCTGGTTGGTAGTAAGTTTTGCATAAAAACTTATCATAATAGCCTGAAGTATTTCCTTGGACAACGTGATCTAAATGAGAGACAACAGTAGTGGGTCAGCAAACTTCAGTCATATGATTTTGATATCTCTTATATCAAGGGTACTCAGAATGTTGTTGCTGATGCACTTTCACGGAGGCCCCATTTATGTGCTATGACTGGGATATATGAGGATTGGAGACACTTGATCATTGATGATTATGCCAGAGATCAGTGGGCATCTAGTATTATAGATGGGACCATACAGGACAGCAGGTATACCCTTGTAAATGAGTTGATCATTTACAAGGAGAGGGTATTACTATTTATGGTTCCAAGATCGAGTGTTAGACAGGTGGTGTTGAGAGCTTTCCATGATTCTCCCTTAGCTGGACATCCAAGGTTCTTCAAAACCTATAGGCAGGTGCGGGAGAGATTCACATGGAAAGGCCTGAAGTATGTGCAGCAGTATGTTAGAGAGTGTTCTGTTTGCCAGCAGAACAAGCAGGAGCACACATTTCCAGCGAGGTTATTGCAGCCACTTCCCATTCCTGAGCGAAAGTGGGAATGCATTTCTATGGACTTTATTGTGGGCTTGCCTAAAGCCTAGGGTAGAGATTGCATTTATGTGGTAGTTGATCGTCTTATGAAATATGCTCATTTTTTCCCGATCACTACTACATTTTCAGTGACACAAGTTGCAAATTTATTCTTCCGAGAGGTGTTCAGATTGCATGGTTTACCCCAGAATATAGTGAGTGACTGAGATAGCCGATTTATGAGTCACTTGTGGCTGGAGTTGTTCAAGTTGTGTGGGACAGAGTTGACTCCGAGTACCAGTTACCACCCTCAAACTGATGATCAGACTGAGATTATTAAAAAATGGGTGGAGGGTTATCTTCGGAATTGTGTCTACTCAGTAGAAAGCTTGGGTGAAGTGGATATATTTATGTGAGTATTTCTATAATTCCACTCACCATATGTCTATTCGGATGACTCCTTTCAGGGTTCTGTCTAGATATGATCCCCCTAGTTTCTTGGATTTGCTTTTCAGTGATAGCAGAGTTCCCAATGCAGGTGATTTGCTGCAAGACAGCCAAGACATTATGGCAACATTGTGAGATAATATTCAGAGAGCTCAGAATCAGCAAAAGCAGTATGTTGATCAAAAGAGATTTGCTCACTCTTTCCAGGTTGGGGATATGGTTTATTTAATGTTGCAACCCTATAGGCAGTCATCTATTCAGAAGAGCGGAGCTGAAAAGATCAAACCTCGGTACTATGGCCCTTTCCGTGTTGTTAGACAAGTAGGCGAGGTTGCTTATGAGCTTGATTTTCCAGACAGCAGGGTGCATAATGTTTTTCATGTTTCGCACCTCAAAAGGCGTTAGGCAGGCATGTTGTTCCATCTTCTATTCTGACACCCCTGGATGATGAGTGGAAGTTGGAGTTGATTCCTGAAGCTATATTGGATACCCATCAAAGGCATTTGCGTAGGAGAGTCATCAGGGAATTTCTGGTGAAATGGCATGGTTTACCTGTTGAGGATGCCACTTGGAAGTCAGAGGATATTCTTCAGCACCCAGGATTGTGATTGGTTGAGGACAAGCAATCTTGGGGAGGGAGGATTGTGATGTCCCCGTTTTAACAGGTGTCTGGGACACACCATTGTTAGCCCATCACTGCTACCCTCGTGGGCTAACGGATTGATTTGCGAGTCTTGGTTGAGGACTTACTATTTATAGTAAGTCTATTTCTGTCAGTTTCCATTTGTGGCAGGGTGTCCGATTAGTTGCCTTGCCAGAGCAGAGCAATTGTCTAACAGAGAAGAACAATTGGTTTGGCTTGGATTGATTATTATTGATTAAGTTTGACTTAATTAATTATTAAGTGGAGCTTATTATATAAGTCTAAGTCATTTAAAATATCATGGGATATTATATTATATCATGTTTGGACTGTAAATGAGCAAATTGAATATACTATTTCAAATATTCAAACTTCGGTTTAAGCATGCGGCTTTAAGTTATGAATGGAGTCTTCAAGAAGATTGAGCTCAGCATCTTCTTGAAGAAGATTGAAGGCATTAAAAGAGGATTTCGAAACCTTTTGGAGACACCTTTCGAACATTTTGTTAAAAACTTGTGGATTTGTGAAATTGGTTCGAATTGTGAAGATAAGGGTTTGGGGAAGCTTGCTGATTGAATTGGGAATTCAATTCAGTGTTTAATCACTTTGAATTGGTAAATGATTCCAGCAAATTGTGAATGATTTAAAGGATGGTCTTGGAGATTTCTTGATGAAACGCGGGAGTGAATAACAAAACCGCAATGCTGGTTATTCTTATTACATTGGTAAGGAGACTATCGTATCTAATAAATGGTGTGAGATATTTGCTGCCAGCCGTCATTGACTCTTCTACAAGCCACGACCAGTTGATGGAGCTGTGGTAGAGGCGTCACTCATTTGCCAAGTCTTTAATTGTCTTGAAGGAGTTACGACTAGTCTTAAAGAAAAACGTGGAGTGCATTTCAGGTTTATCAATAAGTAATTTCCCTTCTATACATGCTACATTTTAATATTAAATGTGTAAATTTCAAAATTGGATTTTAAGAGTGAATTCCAGAATTCGAAGGGTTATAAATTACAGTAGTGTTTACTTAAAAGTTGAATTGTCTTTGTAATGTAATTTTAATATTTGGAAAAGATATCAAAAAATTATATATTCTTGAAAATTCAAAAAAAGAAACCAAGATACAGAACATAGAATCTATTTGCAGAGGATTTTGAAATTGAGCCAGCCATGCTCTTTACAGTTTTGAGGAAGAGTTTATAACAGTCAGGCTTCAAAAGCCCGACTATATATATTGATTATAACTTAAAACATTTTGAATACTCCTTGTAATGTGATATCAAAAGCCCGACTACATGTTTTATCCCTCATAAAATCTAAAACGTCTTGCAAATGGATGTAAAAAGCCCGATGTCGCCTCATCTATGTCGGCATTTGAATGTGGAGTTTTGTTTTTATACATTATCATCGGACTTTTAAAGTTCGATTGAAATCTCAAACATTGCCTTCACTTTAAGCATCTATCCTTGCAAATGCAGACAAGAAGCCCGTCGCCATAAATATAGGGCAAATATGAAACATGTTTCACTTGCATTCCTTTGTTCAAACCGTGTTTTCTCCAATAGGGGCCGTTTTGGATTAAGATTGCAAGGCGTCCTGCAAACACAAGTATAAACCACAATTTGGTGTTTGAAAGAGTCTTGGAAGTTGCTATGTTCAAGCATTTCGATTTGCATACTCAGCCATTTGTCAAAGAAGTTTCTCCAGAACTGAAAACGCAATAATGGTTTGGGTGTTTGGTTTTGTTTTCAGCTAGTCTTCAAAAACGTCTATAAAAACCATGGTTTGAAGATTTCTTCAAAGATTACTTAGCTATTTTGATTCCCAGCAGTTGTGTTGAAGATTTTCTCCATTTCAAACGCCTAGGGTTCACATATATTCTATTTTGTTTTTTATCTTGCCGGTCTTTTCTCTCCATAAATCTTCATGAAACATTTTCAGATTTGTTCATAGAATTTTGGCATTTAAAAAACAAGAAATTTTGTGTTGTTTTGATAACACATAGGTCTTCTCAAAAGATAAATCCAAAGTTCATACAAATAAATGATGAAGAAGAATGTCACGGGTGAAGGGCAGATCTGTGATTGAAATCTTTACATTGTTCAAAGAATACATTCACTAGGATCAATAGGAAGATTATGTCAAATGAGGATACTATCACTATTTTGAATGACTTATTGTATTTATTTAAAAGATAAATATATTGTTCGTGGGTTGCAAAGAGACATGTACTGTCAGTGATGAAAAGAAAAAGGATATGAAGTTGTTTAGTTTGGCAGCAAGTACAGAGCAGTAATGACAAGAAACCAATGTGACGATGATAAAAAGAATAACAAACCAGTCATATATGATATCAGCATAAAGGCTTTGAAGTCTGTTATGAAATGTAGAAACAGTGATACAGAGCAGTTCCAAGCATGGCATCATGATAATTTACTATGAAATAGGAAAGGGACCTTTGTCGGCATGATAAAAGGAGGATTAAAGATTGAAGAATTATGAGGGCAAAGTTGCAGTCATGGTTTGCAGTTCACATCTATGAGATGATATAATGACAACCTCTGAAGTCTATTGCCTACCAGCTAAGAGAACTTCCTCTTAAGGACCAGCAGTACACCTAAGTAAAATGATGAGGTTCATTAATCATCAAAGATGCAAGTTGTTGTTCTGGGGTTAAATGCTTTCACCAAATCATAAAGTTTCCAAGGCAGAATATCCTGTAGCAGCATGAAGGCCGACAAGAGGATGATGCAGTAGAAGTCGTGGCTTGTCAGATAATTTATTTTCATCATGCATTTTGTAATTTTGTTATTGACAAATTACATGTAACTGGGAAACAAGTTGTAATTGCAAGTGGCCTTTTCACCTGCAAAGTCATTGCATGTAATCAAATTGCAGGTCAAGCATTAGGACTTGCAGTTTCAATAAGTCAAAGTTAGTTAGGGAATAGGTCAAAGTTTGTTGGTTTTCTCCTACCTCTCTCTCAGCCCCTCTCTTATATATAGGAGGGAGCCTCAATGTAACTTTTATCTTTTGGCAATGCAAGAAAACTCTGTCAGTTTGTACATGCACTCTAAGACTTTGAGCATGGATGTAAATTAAATTGCTTTCAATAAAAGAGGCAACTTGCTTTCAAACTTTGTGTTAATTCAAGGTGTTATGTGACAACATTTTCTGGATATTGATTGTGAGTTTTGTGCTTTTGCTCAAGAGGAATTTGAATTCAATCTTGCAAACTTTGAGCTGCAAATTGCGTTCAGAGTTATAATTTGGTTTCAGGTTTTATCTTGGAGACTTTATATTGTTTATCAAATCTGAGATTGACATAGGACACTCAAGCAAGAGAATAGCTTGCAGACTTTGTGTTTCTTTGTTTTCTTCATTTGTGCGTGCACAGTGAAATACGTGCTGGAGACTTTGAGTTGCACATGTGTTTCATTCTTGTTCTCAAAATCTCATAAGCAGCCATGGAAAGACTTTGAGCTTTCATGAGTTCCTTGGTTACATAAAGTGTTGGTACGCTAAAGATAATTCTTACGTCTAATCTTATGTTTATCGGAATTATTGCTCCAACAGATACTTTTTAGGTGAATTACACTATTGCTTTAAGATTGTATTGTAATAGTAACATCTATTCTGAAATAAGAGAATAGGATGAATATCCCACCTTGATTTAAGTTTAGTGTAAATAGTAGTTAAGCGCTTTGTTGACTCCAGTAGCAATAAGAGGGGCGAGCCTTCCTTGAGAAGTAGGAGAGACTATATCTCACATGCTATGGTTGAAGCCATGGTTTTGCAATTGATCCTAAAAACTATCGGTTGCAAAACATCCACAATTTTGTAAGTTGTGGTCACGGTGATTTACAAAATTGCCACCAAACACTTAGATCGAAAATGGAACTTGGAATGTCTGTGGTAACTACAGATGGCTTTCTTGAAAATCGCAGCTATCTCAATTTATTAGAGATTGACATGGATGCCTAGAAGTTAGCACGACACTCCTTCCCTAATCAAAACGAGCCTTATAAACACCCGCAGGCACTAAAATTCAAAATGCAGCCCTTCCTGATATTTATTGCTGCCACTGGGATTGTCTTTCCTAGCCACGACGCCCTCTAAATAATTGAAACACAGCTCTAAGGAATATGCTGCGATCAGGGATTATGAATCATCCAATCGTTATTAAATTGCAGAGATGTAAAGTTAAATGCTTTCTCAAAAACGTCCCTCTAATTCTTGTTCATATCGCTTCTTGTATTGTCATCACCAAGCACAATTCATTGGCATTTGTTTCACGAACTCAAAGTGCAATCCACTGAGAGAATTCACAATTCATTCAGCTGCAAGTAACTCACAAACCCTAGGCGTCTTCCAATATCAAATTCACCAAAAATAATATGCAAAATGATATGCGATTCTGATCTTCCATTGCTCTTATAATACAAAGTTGCCAAAACCGAGCAAGAACTTCAACGTTACTCCTCACATGAATTTTGAATTCATGTATTTTCTTTTGTTGCTCACTTTGAATTATAATATTTTAATAAGACTTTCCCTCCTTACTTAGGCGTCCATACTCAACTCATTTAATAATTAATTAATATGCTTTCTCTTGACGTCACACATTGACTTAAGGTAAAATAATTAATTGGACCCCATGTTGAAATATTCCATTAGTGCACCACTTAAGTCAATTGGCCCCAAATAACTTTAGAATGTACTTTATAATAACTATCATTAATTAAATGACTTAATTAATGATAAGTAATATCGATGAGCTCAATACAAATCCTTCCACGTGACCAACTGACGACTGAGTCAACCACTTGTGCAAACCATGAATCCGAGTGTCCTGCCAAATATAGCAACTCCTTGAAACTGACCTATAAATAGTAAGTCCACTAAAATGAGCTATGATGAAACCAGCCAATCTCCAAACTGCCACCAACTGATCAGGTGCCCTAATAACAATAGTAACCCTGACGTCCCCGAAAAAGTCACTTACCACTAATAGTAAGTGTTCCAATCTAGCTCAAACGAAGGGCAACCCTGAACATCACCGCCCACTGGAGTGGAAAAATAATCTCTAGAATGACCACTGAGACCTTCTAACCCCCTAATTAGCCTACGGAGGTCACTGATAGGCTAATCCTAACTGCAACTCGAGGTGAGCTAAAATGGGGACATTACATGCATCCATTTAGTGTAGTTTCCTGCTAACTCTGAAATATAATCTATAAAACTTTGGATTGATATCATTTCATATTATTATCTTAAATATAATCACATAAACTATAACACATGCCCCTTTTTTATTTATTTGATATCTGAGCTCCGAATGAGTGATGGATTGTTTGCTAAGAGGGAACTGAAATTGGATATCTCCTTTGGCCTATTGGAAATGTTTACAAACAACAGACTATCACTGATCAACGCTCTAGAATCCAAGACTGGAGAGAAGCCCTTCAGAGCATCTCATATGTGGATGAATCATGGGAAAACAATTTTTTTGGAGTCTGGACAAATCACAACTTTATGAACCTTTTACTTCATAATTTAATTGAATCCATTGGCCTTCTATTTTTCATTTTTTGACTTCAACATCATGACCTGCAGCCCCCTAGTGGATCATATTAGAAAGCATTATACACTCCCTCCTTATTCTTTTACTTTGTAATTGTAATCAATTAATCACTTAAAACATTGAGCTTACAGAAAAAAAGTGACCATGTACTATACATTGAAATCATCAATGTCAAAATTAATGACCAAAATCCACATTTCATGTCTTGCACTTTCATTTTGTTTCAGTTTGTCTTTATGCAATTTATTTGGCATGAAATTTAAAAAAAAAAATAAGTTTTTTATTTTCTTTTGTAATGAATTTTTAAATGCTTTTTACTTTCTCAATTATTTTAAATTAAAAATTTTCATCTTTTTTTTTTTGCAAAATTAATCTCAAGAAGATCTTTACTACTGTGGTGAATGTGAAACATGGTTTTCATCTTTCTCTTTCATCTCAATAACATGTCATTCAGTTGATAATTATTCATTTAATTTTTTTTTCCTTTAAGCAAGAAGCAGTATGGTTTTAAAAAACAAACCTGTGAATTCTCCTTTGGCCGCCTGAAAGAACCAGCAACCCACCTTAAAATGTTTAAGAAGTCAGAAAAATGTAGTTAGGAGAAGATATATATGAGAGGAATATTTTAAGAAAATGATCAAACCTACCCTGAAGTCCCCAAGTAGCCATACATAGATCCAGGCGAGCCTGCTCCAGCACTGCAATAACATAAAATGTTGTAGCAGAAGTAAACACTATGTTTGCATTGTAAGTTACTATAGTTACCACTGTAAAAAAAACTGAAAGAATCAGAGAGAAGATCAGATTTTCTATCAAATTACACACAAAATGCTTCTCAAAATTAAAATTCACCCCAAAGAACAAGCTCCGGCATCACCACAACAATGCAAAACTGGAATAGTTTTCAGAAAAGGAAAGCCCAGTTCTGTTGCTGCAGCCTCACTAACCTCTCCTGCTTGAAAGAGAGAGCTAAATGTCATTTAAATTTGCATGTGTTTCTTGTTTTTGAATATAAGTATGATAACCATTAAGAAGTTCTGTTAAATTACAAGAGCGGAGCAAACTTTTGACAGGACCTAATGTTTTAAGAAGTTACAACATTGTATAAAGAAGAAAAAACAAAATAGGGAGTATTATGGAAAATAAAATGTATTTAAACCCAAGTGGTCACGAATAGATAAAAGATAGAATAAAATAATTTTCAAAAACTAACAAAATGATTGTCCAAAGTGTAGTCCAAATTGAAGATTTGGTATGTGCAATTGAAGACCCTAGAATCTTGTTGGATCTTAGGATGAAAAGGAGATTTAGGTGCTGATCATAACATAATGTAATGTCCCCATTTTTACGGTTCTCTCGTAGTGCATTTGGAATTGGGTTTTGGGGGGTTTCTGATGCACCAGTGAATTCAGATGGATTAATGGGGATGAACGACACCTTCAAGTTCAGACAAATTGTCCGGGACTTTCTGTTTTTAGCATTGGTCATTTTTAGCACTTACTATTTATAGTAAGTTTCAATGTATCGCAGATTGGGCCAGTTTGGTCTTTGGACACACTATTTTTAGCAGTTGCTATTTTCAGTGTCTTTTTAGTTGTTGGGTCGGCCTTTTATTTCCCCAGCAGTGAAATATGTCATTCTTGGACTTTGGGTGAAGTTTGATTGTGTTAAAAAGAAATATATTTTGATTTTTAGTTACATAAGTCTCTTAAATTGTCATTTTTTGACTTAAGCGACTGGTACCCCTTGGCCTAGTAATACGATATTTTTAGAAAGGGGCCATTTGACATCCTACGTAAGAGGAGAAAATTAATATTTTTAAAAGAATGGGGCCTTAAATATTTAGGAGACTAAAAAGGTGATTTGTTTTATCCCACATGGATTTGTGAAGAGTGGAACCTCTTGAGAATGTCATAGTTGTAATGTCCCCTTTTGGGACATAAGAAATTAATTAAATAATTAAAAATTTAAGTTGTCGAAATATAATGACAACTTAATTTAATTATTTAATAGAGATATTTAAGTGACCTTTTATGTTAACTAGAATTATAAAACAAAAGTCACTTTGTTTCAAATTAAAAAAGACAAAGAAATGGAGTGTCAAGAGACAAGTTGATGGAATGCCCGGAGTTTTCTATAGAATGCTATAAAAGTACAAGGAGAGGATTATTCAAAACATGTTCAGGTTCATTGAATTCAATATGAAATTGTCTGATACTCTGCATTGACTAAATCTCAGAGGGCACAAACCTTAAGCAGATTGAATAAGGGCTCGATGAAACCCTAGCTATTCTTGTGAGTGGATTCGCGACGTAGTTCACACTTGAGATAAAATCTGAAAAGTCTCCATTGGAGACAAAATTTGTAAGGTTTTGGAATTGATTCTGGAATAATAATTCTTGCCTATATTTGTCGTTTGAGAAAAAGGAGAATTATATTCTGAATATTTTTCCTGAAGTATAATATTAATCGTGAGTTCTCATCTGTTGCGACACTTTCAATACTGGCGATTAATTTCATAAAGTCGTGGCTTCGATTTTGTATTGGCTCACATCTACAGGCTTTTTTTGGCCAACTACTTCAAGCCGAGTATTTGCAATCTTTAACTGTCATCCATATCATAAGGTTCAGTTCTTTTTAAACTATGGTCGCCTTTTAATATGTAAGGAGTTGACAAATGAAATAGTGCCACACTTCTTATTAAGTGTGGAGAAGTTTATTATATATGCCATGTGAAATATAGAGGAGCCATATTTAATATATAGTTGCCGTGAATAATTGAAGAAGAGACAAATTGATGTTTGATGTTTTATATTTTAATGAAATGAATCGAATGATTTATTTCAAATAGTTGTCAGGGCTTCAATTATTTAAGCAAATATTTGTGGGGGTATTTGTGGATGGTTTATATATTTCAGTGTCTATTCCCATTGGCCAGAAATATTAATGTGTATGGATAATTAAGGTTCTCCCGTGAATATATATTTCAGGGATTAAACGTGTGAGTTTGATATTTCATAAATAATTCTAGAGCTTGGCATCACTTTCCTAGAAGTTGTGAACGTTCAGCTTAGCGCATCAGGCTTCTGTGTAAATGTTGCATAGTGAACAGAGGTATTGGTGCGATTGCAGTTCTAAATAAGCTTCTCTATTTTGTTCACATTGAGGCATTTTTTGTCCATTCCCTCATAATATTCCTGCACAACATTGTAAGAACTGAAGGGTTGACTATTGGCGTGAAGTTTGAACTCCCTGAACACAGGCCATTTCGGCCTTGTTGAATGTTGTTGATATATACTGTTGTCCACAGATGATAATCATGATAGTTTCATTGCCAAAGACTGCAATTTGAACGGTAGGCTGTTATTGGAAAAAATAGGCAATTATCTTCTCCTGCTACCATGAACAGTTGTCATTACTTAATTATCTCCATACCAAGATTATATTATTTGTTGTAGCAATCAGTTTGATGTTTTTGTTTACAGGATTGATATACTTCGTGAAGGCATGAAGACTTTCTAGTTTCTGTTTGGACTGTGTGTAATTGTTGTGCCAATATTGAGTGTGTTCCCAACAATATATCAAGGGGGAAGTTTGCCTCAATCATACCTGTAACTGGTTTATGCAGTAAAGAGGTCAGACTTTGATAATTGCAATTTGTTATATCTCTAATTTGTTCATTAACGTATTCGTGCAATTTATCTACAATCTGTTTCAGTTGCAAGTATCACCTGAATCACCATCTCTGTTTCTATATCATAATTCTATGAATATTTGATTTCATATGCTTTGGAATTATATCACGCAAAACAAGAGAATACAAACCTGCAGTAAAGAATATACCCTGCATTCAGACAAAGAAGACATTATAGAAAACTGTTTGACAAAATTCTTGTAGTAAAAGAGGGAAATTGGCCAATATCCTATTGGGGATTTACAAAAGCAAACTTGTGGAGTTCATTTGGTATGCTTGATTGGAGAACTTGGATATTTCTGATTTCACTGAAGTTTTTTTATTTAAGGGCTTGGAGGATGAAATCCCTCTTTTCTAACAATCTCTACGCTGTTGCAATACACAGTCTGGGGGTTGGTTTATTTGCAGCCCTCAAAGAATATCATTTTGTGCCAAAGAAGCCTATATTATTGGCAAGAAAATGCTCAAATAGTTCACAGGTATGATCGAATAGAGTTTTCAGATTTAGATAGCAATTCATAAGCGTTATATATTTATACAACTCAAAGGCCTCTGTAGTTCTGCATTGAAGTTGGGAGTTGGGTGTCATTCACACTGGTCATTACAGTTCGCAGACAAGGAGTGAGGGTTGGGCATCATTCATAGTAACATTGATGAGTTCTCAATGAAGTACACGATTTCTATTGTTGCTTAAGGATGGAAGTTGTTGTAGCAAGGACGAAGTTATAGCTGTAGCTGCTAACACCATTGTTGGCTGCCTGAGTGAGTCTATTGTCAATGGTCATACACATATGGTTGGCACCATTTCAGCTGTTATTGCAGAGCATAGTGGAGTATTAGAGTGCTAATTGTGGTCATTGGAAGCGCTGTAGAGGTAAGGAACGTCTTTCCCAGAAAATACTGATTCATTTGGTATGGTGAACAAGCTTATCGAGTTATTGGGCATGGAGTCTTCCTATTTTACCAAGATTGGGAGGCTAACCTGATCAATAAAGGAGTCATTCCGAAACTAACCTGATTAATGGCAGAGGTAGATTAGTTGTAAGGGGTGGGAAGGAATTTAAATGTTTTCGGGAAAGCATTTGCCCATTGTCTACTCCAAGCCGTTGAACCACCTCATGCCATTAACCATTAGGAACTACCTTGGTTCGACGCCATTGAGCATTCCAGTTTGGTAACGTCTAGGACTTGAATAGCTCTGATTTATATTACAATATCTGAAATAAACTTGTATTTGGGTCTCGGTCGATTTAGCTTATCCCGGACCCATTTTTATGTTAGCGTAGGGATTAGTGTTGCCGCGTCGGCTTTATTTGTACACCTCCGGGGTTTTCCCGACGGGTATTT
>MU228059.1:154746-167381 GCA_018584345.1 Thuja plicata | reverse complement strand
TGTTATAATAGATAATATATAATATAATACATATCCAACAATAAATATTAATAACATATCAACAACGTAAAAGTATATGTAATATAATCTCTAAAAGTCTAAAGAAAAGACAAAATGAATAAAACAAAAGTGTAAAGAAAAGACAAAAATGAATAAAACAAACCTAGAATAAGACAAACCTTGTCTTATCTAATACATAATAAAATGAATCAGTGGAATAAAACCAGCAATAATAAACATATAATAATTAATATCCCTTAAACCATATGAAAGGATAATAAACAGCGATTACCATTCATGAGAATAAACGAATCCACCAAGTCATAAAGAGACTTCGCAAGATAGTCAAGAGTGACTAATAAACTCCAAACTAATAAAGAATTTTGTGAATAATGGACCATCGATTGTGTACGTGGCTGAAGAGGTGTGACTCATGGTCTCCCAAAGGCTGCCACTTCTTTCGCTTGGAAGATATTAATTCGAAATCATTGAGGCAACAGGGGGATATTAAGCCTGAATCAGAAACAACAACCCATCCATTGCATATACAATAAGTGTTATATCTGAGATATCGATAATCGATCAAGATTATCACTGAATGATCTTCATTACAAATTATATCAGGCAAGCACTCATTTCAGAGCAACCAGCAGTGATAGATAATTTGCAAATACATCAAAGTAGATATCTTAGACAGCAAGATTGTTGTACATCAATATTTTATATTGATAATATTTGTTCAGGTATATTGTTCGATATTTAGACAAGATAAGAATCATAACATCCACAATTCGAATAAGACATTATATACTTCAAATCAGAATAGTAAATACCACACTCATTATGAAGATATAAGGAAGTCACATTTCTTTTTCTTGCATATTGATAGTTGTCTAGATCGATATAACCTCCACAACAATTGAATAAGATTTTTAGTTAGATATTCACGATCCATCTCATTCTCTAAGACATGTGGGTATACGGATAATCATTACAAACCAACGATCGTTTGCAATAGTCGTTGCAATTGCATTAATAAGAAGGAAGTAGATATTATAATAAGCGTACTACTTAAACTCATTTGTGGCCAATTAAAATAATAGGTACAAGTTTTAGTTTTAGATAGAAAGAAGTCTTTTGTAATTGAATTTAAAGAAATCGGTCCCAACCACCATAAAATTGGACAAGGGACAGTACAGTCAATAACTCATTAAAATGACTTCACCAATCTTTCCTTTAATCTGAAAATGGTCTTATGAATTTTGGAAATGATGAACTCTCATCCTTCGAAACGTACTTTCTGTAATGTCCCCAATTTATTAGTGACAATTAATTACATTAAATTATTTTTAAGTTGTCAAAAAAAATGAAATATTTAAATGATGACTTAATATTAATTAATTTAATTAAATTAAAGTACTATTAAATATCACTTTATAACCATTTCCCTCAAAGTTCAATTTAAAAAATTAAAAGAGGGAAAATGTAAAGACAAGCAAAGGGAATTTCAAGAGTCTTATTGGAGGGTTATAAAAAGATAGATTGGGCTTCATTTTGGGCATGCTTGGTTTATGCTTGATTATTGTTTTCTCTTGGAGAATTCTGGGAAGCTTTGGCTTTCAGTTTTGAAACTTGAGGACGGAAACCTTCAGGATTTCCTGGTGGATTGGACGGAAACTCAATTCATCTTTGGAGGTTAATTCGCGACTAGGTTCACAGCTATGCAAATTTGCGAAGTTATAATATGAAGACATCTTGCAATAATAGAGGTATTCCATATCTGTTCTAAAAATAAGATTGTAATGATTCATCTTCATATTTAATTTCAAACCTCTATGATTTTCAGCATCTTGACTCCAAGGATTTTCACCCTTTTGACTTCAAGGATTTTTTAATTTTCAAACTTGCAATTCTCATCTTGAAATTCACTTGTAGCTAAGGATTTCCATTCTTAACTAAAGGAATTTCATTAAATTTTTCCATTTTTCACCTTGCCTTGTCAACTTTTCACTTAGTGAAATTTTCACAATTTCACCATCAATTTCCAACTCTAGCAATTCCTAACTTTTCAACCTTTTAACTGTATACTTACTTGAACTTCAAACAATATAATGGCCTGACCGAATTTTTGCAATTTGAAAAAGGACCTTAACTTTGAGCTTCAACCTTTGATAGTTTCTTCATTTGACATGTCGACCACCTATTCGAGACTAACCAACCTGGAAATGTTGCCAACCTAAGGACAACTACCAAACACCTACAACAAACTAAGCCAAACACTAAGCCACTAAGCGAAGAAAAAGAAGAGGTCCCCATTTGCAATGGAGCATGTGTGTTTACAACACAACATATTTGTAGATGAATTTTAGGCAATGACGACAATATGACTTTAAATTTTCTTTTTCCATGAATATTCATTTTATGGATGCATCTTCTAGCTAGGTAATGATGGTATAATTTAGGAGCTGGTGCAAGAAAATCATCAATCAAGGAAAAAAGAGAACCTTGATACTTTTTTCTAATCGGACCACATTGAAGGGGTACTCAAATAGAATGGCTAGATCCTGAAAACCTAGTAAGTATATGAATGAATTTGATATTCATTGCAAAACAAAAAAAAATTCTGGATAAATAAGCAATTAGTGGCCTACATGGAAAAGTTTCAATTGAATTATATATTAACCAATAGCAAATTGAAGCTTTTCATGAAAGATTTTAAGATGGAATTGGATGTTGTAGTCGATGTACAATGTCTATTATTATGTTTCAATAATATTGGTTATCCGACTATGTATTAATTGTAAATATTAAGTATTTGTGGGCTTCGAGTAGATATAAGTGTTGGGTAGTTATAAGCATAGATCAAAATACCGCAGATATATAACCGATAAGTTGGAGGCCACGATAATACACAACTTTCTTGCAGATTACATATCACGGAGAATTTTCAAACTTATCCCCGAAAAAACGTGAACTTATCAGCAAAATATTAGTGATATTTAGCCAAAATATTGGCCGCCACCCGCTAACAGGGATTGACGGCCCAAAAAGTAGTCATTTCACATTTTCTTGTTTGCAAATTGGTGTTTGGGAGAGGAAAAAAGGGTTTAAATCAGAAAAAATGTGATTTGCAATGTTTTACTCCAATTTGTTGTGGATTTGAAGTGGATACGAAGAGATTTTTCAAGCAAAATCAGATTCACAAGTAAGTTTTCAAAATTCTTTTTTTTTTTTTTTTAAAATCATTGTCTTGTCTTTGTTGCATCTAAGTTTATACAACTCTATAATAGCATTTCCAATGTACTCTAAATTGTTTTAGAGCGTAATGAACAAGATCTAAAACCATTTTTTAGGAAATTTTGTAATTTTTTTCATAGTTTCTCAAAAATTTCATATTTTCTTAAAAATTTCAAACCCTAACACTTTTTAATTTTTTTTTCAAGTTTCAACTATGTTTAAAATTAGTTAAAATTTTAAACTAATTTAGTTTGTTTGCTAAATTTCTTTATTAAAATATAGTATATTAATTTGCGGTTTCAATTTGTATGTGTAGGTTGAAATTTCATTAAAATGGCAAATAGGGATACATCCACAACCGGGTCAAGTGCAGGGTCTGCCAGTGCCCCAATAGACACATGTCCATCTAGATATGTAGGCACGCGTCCTAAACGGGCTAGAGATAAGGCTATGCCTTTGAAGGACCCGAATTTAATACTGTGATTTGCATAAAATGTGAAAAATTAATTAGTGGAGGCATACCTCATTTGAAATACCACCTTGGAGGGATCACAAAGCATGACACAAGGTTTTGTGAGTGCACCACGAAAGAAATAAAAAGAGAGATGAATGCCTTGGTCGTTGCCCAAGAAGAAAAAAAATGCAAAGGGAAAGGGGAAAATTAATCATGAGGGCAGCCATTTTTGAATCTCAAGGTATCCCACTATGTCTCCTTTTTAAGAATCATTTATTATTTTATAATCACCATTATTAGTTTGAACTTTGGATTTTGCTAAAACAATTTAGATTCAACTCAAAATATAAAGGATCATAATGAAATAATGTGGGTTGTGACCAGGTATCCCAACCAACCTTGAAGAAGAAGCAACAACATTTAAGGGCATAGTGAGCTTTCTTAGTGGCCCACGTATTTGCAAATCCACTGCCCCCTCGGCCACCACTTTTGATGCTTCTAGTACACCACCACCATCTACGTCATAGTCATCTTTTATAGATAGATTTTTTGTGCATAGAAACACACCTGGAGCACAGCCATCATTGGAGGGTACTGGGTGGAACAACAATGTGCATCAGCAAGTAGGCATTCAATGTCCCAATTTCTGGTACTTCAAAAACATCCCCTTCAATGTTGCAGCAAGTCCATATAGGCTGAATTTTGTTACGGGAATTACTGTGGCAAGAAAGGCCTACAAGGTGCCTTCTCCTGCAAACTTGAGTGGGAGGTTAGTTCACTTGTTTTAATTTTTAAATGTTTTACAGTTGTACTTATTTTTGTTGAATGTAAGTTATTTTTTCATCAAAATTGTGTACTTAATGTTAATTTTACTTCATGCTCGTAGGTTGCTCATAGATACAATTTCTAGGGCCAAAGATGCGGTAGAAGAGCAAAAATTACAATGGAAACAATTTGGTTGCACCATTCTTTCAGATGGATAGACGGATGGAAAAAAATGCACCATAATCAATTTTTTCGTTTCTTGCAAGGATCAAGTGGTCATTTTGAAGTCCTTGGATCCCTCCAACAAGGTAAAAATAGCTGAAACTTTGGCTCTAATGTTAGAGCAAGTTGTGATGGAGGTGGGGATTGATAATGTGGTGCAAATCATAACCGACAATGCAGTGACATATGTAGCAGCAGGTAAGATCCTCCAAGAAAAATATGGTACACTTTTTTGGTCTTCTTGTACAGCGCATGTCTTTGACCTTCTTTTGGAGGGCATAGGAAAATTGGATTGGGTGAGACCGGTTGTAGAGGATGCAAGAAAGATAACAAAATAAATCTACAATCACCCTTGGGTTCTCTGCTTGATGAGAGAACACACCCAAGGGAAGGAGTTGGTTAGAGCGAGAGTCACAAGGTTTGCAACGATTTTCTTAACATTGCAAAGTATTATTACTTCTTTGACGGCTTTGAAGCAAATGTTTGTGAGTCAAGCATGGCTAGACTCAAGTTATTCAAAGAAGCTTGATGGAGAAAGTGTTGCGTTGATTGTCTTCGACAACCAATCTACACAAAGTGCTACAGAAATTGTGAAGGTAATTTTGAAACTCAAAAGTTGAATATTTAATTCTTTTGTATTCAAGAATCAAGTCTTTCATTACTAATTTATAACTCTAGTCTCTAATGATTAATGATAATCTTTTTCTACTTTTCAATTGTAGGTGTCGGAGCCCTTGGTTAGAGTTCTTCGCTTAGTAGATGGGGATCAAACCCCAATGGGGTATCTTTATAAGGCCATAGATAAAGCCAAAGAGGCTATCAAAAATTACAAGGGGGCAGCCTCAAATTTGACCCTATAGGGGAAATTATTGATAAGAGGTGGAACAATCAGCTTCACCAACCCATCCATGCGGCAGGGTACTTCCTCAACCCTCGTTTTCGCTTCTCTCCATCTAACTTGGATCCAATGGAGAGGTCACGGAGGGCCTCACTGAATGTATGCAGAGGATGGTACCCGATGTTGAGGAGAGAGACCTCGTTGTGGCTGAATTGGAAATGTACCAGAATGCAATGAGAAAGCTATTCTCTTCAGACATGGCAAAGAGAGGAAGAAACACTCCAACCCTAGGTACAATATTTGGACTTTTGGAGTCTTTCACATGCATGATAAGTAGATAATTACTAAAATATGTTTTTACCTTGCTTTCTAACTCTTTAATATTTTATTTTGCAGATGCATGGTGGTGAAATTGGGGTGGAAATGCCCCAAATCTGCAAAGACTTGCCCTCCAAATCTTATGCCAGCCTTGTAGTTCATCCAGTTGTGAGCACAATTGGAGCTTGTTCGAGGCCATTCACACAAAGAAGAGCAAGTTAGCACAAAAACACCTCAATGACCTTGACTTTGTGCAATATAACCTTCGATTGCGCATAAAAAAGGCAGAGGGAACAGCACCTGGTCCACTTGATTGGATGACATAGATCCATACTGTGATTGGACATCACAGGAGCAACCTCCATTGTTCACAAAGGATGAGATCTACGATTTGGAGAGGCAAGCTATGGAGGAGGGTGGATTCACAGTGGGATTGGAAGACATTCAGAAGGATGAGGACAATGAGGAGAATTTAGAGGGTGAGTCATTGCCAGTGTCAACACCATCTACATCCAGAATGGAGGTCGAGTCACAGCCAGTTGTGTAGAGGGAGGAGGCACAGGCACAGTCACAGCCACAGCCACAATGGACTTCTAGGTATAGAACCCCTTCCACTCTAGTAGTTTTTACTAAAGCTGTTGGGAAGGGGAAGAGGAAGATGTAGACTATTTTGATGTTGTACTTGTATTTACTTATAGTTTTAGAAAGACAATTTGCATTTTTAGTTTGCTTCAGAGTTCAAACTATGGCTACCAGCCATCAGCATTCCACATGAGGATGTGATTTTCCCTATTTGCATTTAAATATATCTAGACTCGGCTTGTTTGGTTTATTTACTCATTTACTGACTCATTAGATGCATCTCCTCATTGAATTTTGCAAAAAAGTGCATTTCTAATTAAATTTAAGCAATTTTTTAAGTTCCCGATATTTTTGCTGATTTATCTCTGATATTTTTTTGCCCTTGGCAATAAGTTGTTGATAACGATATTTTGAACTATGGTTATAAGCATTTATTGGTTGATGATTGTTTTCCTCTTGGCAACTGGCGAGTCTTTTAAGTAGATTGTGTCTCATCAAGGAAAGCAGTATGATCTAGTCAGATAACCTCTAATCCCTGGATAACAATCTCCAGTCTTCTTTGTTAGTAATTTCAGGTGCAAATAAAGATATATTTTACTCCTATATCTAGTATGCATTATCATCTTTATAATTAACTCATGCATTTATTTTATTAGAAAGAGCAAAATACATTTGACACTATCCATGCCCTTAAATGCCTATAAAGGCGAGAAGAGACCACATGGTGGTCAAGACCACAAGATGAAGCGATCTGTAAGGATCGTTGAGAAAACGGAATGAAGGAGAAGATTACAAGAAACACTTGAGGATAATACAATCACACGATTCCCAAGTCAGAGCACTTCCCAAGAAAACAGTCAAGTTGAAAAATAAAGACAACCTTGTTTAGACAAGGAAATTTGGGAGACAGATTAACATTCCTTCACAAAATTATATAAGAGTAGCTTTAGAGAATTGAAAGGTTGTCAACTAAAGGAGAAGTTGAGCCAAGGGTGTATAAAAGAAAATTCGAAGGTGAAACAAGTGCACAGAAGGCTAAAGCCAAAGGAAGACTTGAGGATTCCTACGTGACCGAGAGTGCAAGTGAAACACCAAAACATTCAAAGCAAAACTCCCTAGAAAGCACATTCCAAGCACTAGGCTCGTATCAAAATGAAATCACGGTAAGCCCTAGTGCTGAAAAGCAAAAGTTCCCCAAGTTTACATAAAATGGATCAAAGTATCCTATCAAGCACTCAAAGATGTGAAACAATCAAGACAGAAAATGGACAAGATGATAAAGCAATTTTTCGACAATCTTTCCTAGCCACCATGCACAACATGTGGCAACTAACTAATATACATAAATTGACCAAGCCTTAATTAATACACAAGACAGATTAAAGAAGGCCTTTGAAAAGGAGTTTCATGCTTCATGATGATCTTGAAATAATACCATAAATTTAACATAAATGATTGAAATTCCTACCACAGGGGATGTCCATTGGTGCTATGTATGGAAGCATTTCTAGCCAATGTCCCAGATTTAATCTTTTTATCAAGGACTCCGCATACTGTGTGAAAGACAACAAAGAGAATCTAATCAAAAAGCATGTTAACAGTTCAGGCAATAGTCTTTGAGTATTTGTTTCTCTAAAATCTAGAAACAAAATGATATAATGAGAACGTAATTTTCAGCATAAGAAGTTTCAATCATGCATGTAAAGAAGTAAAACATGTAATCCAACAAATGCCTATCGATTTACACTTTACTTGAAAGGAAAGGTCTGTCAAGCCAGTGGTGGAGGCAGTAGTTGCATCTGTTACAAGTACCCCGCATAGCTTCCATACAACATAGTCATGTCTGCAACAAAGGATGACTCATTAGACTACTGCTTATATATGAAGGTTGAGATGTCCAATTAATATTTATACACAAAACAAAATGCTTCAAAAAATTCAGTTCAAAATTGCTCCAATTTCTTAAATGGATGATATAAAATTAGAAACACCCACAATATTTTAGAACACATCACCAAAGGTCCATACCCTCCAAGAAGAAGACTCTTACACTCCGCTATTGCTGCAATATCATTTTTATCCAGCCAGCGTAACTTTGCTAGAATACTGCTTCAGTTTCCCAAAAGGTAAAAACAGAATCAGAAAACATCAATATCAAAAGTTTGTTTCCAATATGCAATTAAATTCCCAATAACTGTGGCCCCAAATATTAGAATGGATAACTCCAACAATACAATGCATATAATTAAAAAAGAAGCCAAGGATGTAAGAGTACAATGTGCAAGATTGATTAACTAAATACAACTGCAAGTACAAACCACTAACATAATGATAAATAAACTGCCAAGAATTTGGCTTAATGCACGAAGAGCCAAACAAAGGATCTCTGATTGTATATGTCAAAGTTCATCAAATTGGAAATACAATGGCACAGTGCATCCCTTGTGGTTTGAATTATATTTATAAAATTATTTTCATCAACTTGAAACAAAGTAATGATCCAGCGCCTCAATAAATAGTACATACAGAAGTACCATATCAAATGCATAACATGTAAAAGTAAGAAGACCAAAATAATTCCAGTAAAAAATCATATACATGAATGCCCATAAGAATTTCTCTTGTTTATATTACAGAATGTAAATACATTGCATTTCAAAGATCACAGATCGAGTACAATTTCTTAAAATTCAAGAAAAAGATATTAATAGCCAGATCATTAAGGCTGATGTTTATGTAGATAGAAAACATCAAACAATCTGTGCATTTCAAACTTAATAAGTATTTAATGAAACTCAGGCAGTGTTCATCTTCAAAAAGCAATAATTTAGAAGTGCAGTTGTGATTATTCAGGTCCATAAGTTCCAACATTGTTATAAAGATAAGATTAACAGTAATCACATACTACATATTTGTCCACATTACACACTTCACATCTATCTTGTGCGATGTCCCATCCTTAAGATGGTATCATAATAGCCATTAAGTACTTTTGTGATCAAGGAGTGGCAGTCCTTGAGCACGTACAGCTAGATAGTGGGAAATAGAAGTAGATTTACATTGCAAATTGACAGTTAGAAGTAAATATACATAAGCAGTGTAATATCCCTTGAGATAAATTTCCTTAAAACCCCTGAATTCTCTACTTTAAGTGTCTTCACATTTTGTCAAACACTTCATTTACAAACTGTCTTATTCATTTTCTAATTGAGAATCAGATATGAAAGTGTTGTTTATTGCTCAGAATAATATATATCTACTCTAGACTCTTTCACTGTAGGTTCCCTGATTTATTTTTTATGAGAATGCCAACATGAACAGTTTGCTGATTGGTTTGGTTTCAGATTTCATTCACCAATAAAGAGCATACATAGAAATATTGCATTGGAAAGGATGTATAACCAATATGCATAAAATAAAAATATATGAAACTCTTCAATAAGCACAGTACATACGAACTGAAAATAAATTGCAATACTAAGAGCAGACCTGGAAACAATGACAATGACGAAGATTTCAGTTCACAAATGTCTGAAACACTCTTTGGGGATTCGATCTTTGCTCCAACAAGAGAACATTAAGTCATCTACAAGCTGGTCCTTGAGTTTCACCAACTGAAATCTACCCTTGACCCTTACAAGGGACCAAACAAAGTCTGATACAACTGGTAAAGGTCTGAAATTATTAACAGTTTCCACAAGCTTCGTATGCCTGTCACTACAACAGGGAACTGAAACTTCCTTTAAATCACCTTATGTGTTCTAATTTGTCTTATTCTGAAAACTATTTGTCCTTTTCCATTTCGTATTCTAGAGCGAAACCATACAAAATACATTTTGTTCTTATTTTACCTTTGCTCGACAGAAATTCACCTTTTGTCTTATCTGACTGCTCAGCTGCTAAAAGAATTCAGTTTTGTCTTATGTTGATAAGAGTCCTGAAAAATTGGAACTCTTCCCAACCCAACGCAGCTTCTATTTTTGTCTTTTACTGATTTGTATTTACCTGTTTTGTCTTTAGCATTTGTCTTTCAATGCTAGAACAGCAAATTGCCAAGTGAGTATTTTCAGCTCCAAAGAAAATGGTAATCCTATTCGGCTAACAGAAAAGAGAAAACATCAGTGGGAAAGAGTCTATTGTTTTGGAGAAGAATTGATCACTTTATGTGGCATTTTTCATCTAATAATTTGCAATGGTTTGGCTAGATGGTCTAAGTCGGGCAATTTCACTTGCAACACCTACAATGGAGCAAGCGCGGTTGATTATGCAATTTGTTCACAGAATTTGTATGAGAGAATTGAAGAAGTTGTAATTGGGGAACACATATGGGATCTCAAATCAGATCATAGACCGCTGTACATAAATCTATTGTGGGCAAAGGATAGGCAGCTTGGGGCAAAAAACCAATGCCCTCAACAACCTCCTTCCCAGGGTCGAATTCTTTTGACTACAGAAAACAGTAACATCTTCAGGGCTACACTTAAGAGACTTTGTAGGGGGAAGCATATGCACAGGCATGTTGTTAATAGCCATGCATTATCAAGTCTAATCCATGAGGCTCTCTCAAAGTGCAAGAGAACAAAAAATAGAAAATCTGAAACAAATTGTTTTCCAGCTAATGTGTGGTTCGAGAAGGAATGCAAGATGGCTAGGAGCAATCTAAAGGAGTCAAAAAAAAAAAACCTTGACATTAAAGCTTAAAAGCAGATCCTAAAGAAGAAAAAAACTGATTTTATCTTCACAAGGAAAGAGGAGCTAATTTCCTCGGGTAAAAATAACCCCAAACTATTTTGGAAAGAACTCCAGCCAAGAAAGAAGCAAACCGAAAATAATATTATAGTCACCCAATGGTTTGACTATGCTAGGAAACTCTGTGAACAAGAAGGTGGAGTGGACCAGCCACCCTTGGTCAACAATACAACAAATCTTTTCACCGTGCAGGAGGTAGAGATGGGTATTAAGAAGATAGGTGTTGGTAAAGCAAAAGACCTAGTTGAGCTTTGTTGTCCTCAATTTTGCATTCCCCAAAATTGGGGCAACCCTACGTAATTCTCAGTTGATTGCTAGGAGTTTTTCTCTAGGCGTGTCGATGTTATGGAAGGAGTATTTTTCAATGGAATCGGTCATCCCTTCGTTTCTGGTTGTTCTATCTTCTAACTAAACGTCAAGTCCTTTCTTTTTCCTGTTTTTCTCTTTTAGCTTCGTTTTGCGTCTTGTTCTTGTTTCCAGTTTTGGTTGGCGTTCTTGGTTTTTTTAGTGGCGTTGTGAGCAGTCCTCCGCGTTCTTCCAATGTCAATAGAGAAATGATCTTTTCTAGTCGACCGCCTAAAGTATAAGCTTATTTTGTATGTGTGATAGATTTTAAATTCTATCCTAAAAATTTTGCGCTACTCTGCGAAATTTTGCTTACAAATTCTAATGATAGCATAATTTTGAATTAAATTCGCATATCAGATCATTAAATTCTAAGACGCATATGAATATTTTAAAATTCTTGGTGTAATAAATTTTATAAATGATTATCGCATATGCATATATTGTTTAAATGAATTTATTATAAAACGACCAGCGAAAGTTGAAATTTAATTTTAATATTGCTTAAAAGAAAATTTCATAATCTATTGATTTTATTATTTAAATCAAAACGATTTATTATTATTATTATTTTAAAAGAAAATAATGATAAAGAATAAATTATAAAACAATATTAAAATTATAACTAATGATGATACCTATTTATAATTAGTTATATTATAATATTGATTTTAAATAATAAAATATATCTTGTTCTATCCCTAAGCATGGCGTTGATTTTTAAATGAATTACCTTTGAAATGACAAAAGTCATGCGCATGTGTCTTCCTTAATGCATCTAATATAGCGGTGGCTTTTTAATTAAAAAGCCCGCGATATTAGAAAGGCGTGGGAGAATGCATATGTTCACCAAAGCATATGTTATATTATAGACAGCCCGCGATAACTGAAGGATATGCAATTTCATAACCATCGCATGTGTTATTTTATTTATAAAGTGGCGTCACTGGCCGATAATAATCTTCCATCGCATGTAACACGTTGCATATGTAAATCGTGCCAAGTTCATATCGCATAATACATGAAATTGCATATGCTTTTCAGTTGGTAAAGCCCGCGCAGCAATAACTAATGGTTATTGGGCCTGCATAACATATGTTATCAAACCGTTGGTTTAAATTACAC
>MU228059.1:131211-146146 GCA_018584345.1 Thuja plicata | reverse complement strand
GTTTTAAAACGAGGGAGAATATAAATGGATGTTTAAAATTCAAATTTCCCAATGTTTTTAGAGCATGGCGCTTTAAGTTATGAAAGGTGTGTTTGTGAAGCCATGAATTCGAGGCTTCTTAGAAGATGGTAGGCTTTATGAGGGAATTCGAACCTCGTTCTATTTTTATCTGGAAAACAATAGAAACTTTTGAGGGAGTCTTGGAGAATTGGTGGTTGGAAGGGATTGAGTCAAGGGTTTGGAAGCTTGTGAGCTGGGAGAATGGTAAGTTCTTCAACCATGTATGCACTTTGAACTGGTTGCAATACATCAATGAATCGTGTTTGGAGGTGGCTACGTTCAAAATCATCCTTGTGTTTAGAGTTGGTGATCGAATTTGATGAGGGATTTAGCAGAATAGGTTTGGGTGTTGTTGATCATGGCTTCTAAGAAGGATTGCATTTGAAGAATTAAGAGCCGCCATTAACATGTGGGCAGCAGCCATGGATTGGGGGCTGCGATTTGCTTACAGGGGCAGTGATTGCTGCATTTAGTGGCAGTGTTTGTATTCATTAAGGTCGTCGTGGCTGCCCTCTTAGGCTCGGCTTCATATGGTGTTTGCAGCGGTACTATCTGGTGAGCCAGTGATTGTTTGGTGAGGGTTCATTTGCTAGAAGGTGATCAGCGATTCACTATCAGCAATGATAGCAGAGATTCTTCACTCATCTGGGAGGCTGCCTAATCCTTCTTCTTTGATCCCCAAGGAAACAACCTTTCCTTAGGCCTAATCGCCCTTCCTTTGATCCCTAAGGAAACATCCTTTCCTTAGGCCTGATCCTTTTTGATGGATTGACTAGCATAATGCAACTTGCTAGAACATTCAATTCGATCTTTTGCGGCGCTTTTCTTGTGTGGTTCACAGTAGGACAATCTCTTACTGGGCTAGTGATCAAACCTTCTCTCTCTTTCCTTCTTTCTCTTCCGAGCGATGCCTCTCTTATCTTGGTTTTGGATTTGATGAAGACTTGAGTCACTTGGGGGCTTGATGTTTCTTTGTCTCCTTGACCTTGATAAGATCATCATTATGCATTCGATCTACTTTATTGTGAGCATGAGTTCGTCTCATATTCCCGCTAAAGTGGGGGTTAAATGTATTGCCCTAAAAAGTTAGCACCCATAATTGCAGGCTCTAGGACCTATTATACCCCATTTTGGTGATTTCAAGGTTTGAATGTCCGCTATGCTTGATCCCACCAATTTGCATTTTCTCCCTCCACATCCTATCACACTCCCCGAGCTCCTGGCAAATTTTGAGATGATTTTGCCTGGGACAAGTCGACCTATCGACTTGTTCCTGGGTTTCTAAGCCCAGATTTGACCCAGGGCCTGATGGTGGGGTTTTCTTCCAAAGCCGAGATCTGTGGTCAATCTAGATCTAATTTGAATCTCGAAATGAGTATAAAAGGACATCCTCTCCTCTCATTTTAGCATCCATTATTATTGCAATCAATCATATGCAAACAATATCAAGTGCAAACATTCAAGCAATCAAGCAATTCAAGTTGTGCAATTGAGGATTTGGATTCAAGATTTGAAGGCAAGCACCCAATCTAGGACCTCCAAGTCTCCTTTTCTTCAAAATCCATTCAATTCAAGGAAATCTTCTCTCATTGATGCAAGTTTCTCTCCCATGATGACCAAGTAGAGGAATTCAAAAGCAAGCAAGAAGATCCATACATCCATTCTTCTTCTCTATACTTCTCCATTGCGGTTATCAAGCATATCAACATTCAAGATCTAGGAGTGGCAATCATAGATCCATGTATTTGTGAAGGCATCCTTGACTCTACAATTCATTTTAAGACATACAAGCATCTTCATGGATTTGAGCGATTACTACATCCGTTCATGAGGGTTTTTCATGCAAGGTGAATCTAACATTTATCTCGTTTACATTACTTTCCTTATGCAATTTCAATTTCATTTCAAGGTTGATTCCTATACAGGGGTCTGACCAAAGAAAACCCCCTTCGACAACCTTTTCCCCTTCTTTTTTGTGCGTAGGAACAAGTTACGGAGTTGCAGGTTCAAATCTGGAAGGTACACACAGTCGCAGGAACCAAAAAAAATTATCAGATTTGGAGTAGTCGGGAACAAGTCGACTTGTCAACTTGTATCTGGAATCTCGACTTATTCCTGCACTTTTTTGTCGAAATTTGCACAGCAGACAGCTACAGGTCTCAGGTTTCCAAATTTGGAGCTACAGCAGATTCCGACATTCTAGCAACTGTTAAATTCAGATCCAAAGTTCAAATCTCCTCATCTAGTTTCAAGGTGCACTTTTCTTCCTCTTTCTTTGCATCTACTTTCATAGATCAGATTTGTTATCAATTCATCATCATTTGCTTAGTCATATCATATCTCTATATCATTACCCCATCAAGGGAATACACAAAAACCCTACATTGTAGATCTCGCTTTGGAACCCATACCCTTTTTGGTTTTGTTAATTGGATTTCTTTTGTGGGGGCTTTGTATTCCCAATGTATACAGAAATTTGGTGAGTGATCTACATCCTAGCATTGCTCACCATTTTCCTCTATACAAGTATAAATTTTGATTTATTAAATTAGGCTATGTCTAACACTATTATGATGCTCAATGTAATTGACTCAAAAATATAATGAATGTATCATGACAATGTCTACTACAGGCAATTATAGTATTTATCGTTTATATAAATATGATTATTGATGTGTCTAATGAGGCACTCAATGTATGCAAAGTCTGATATAAATTTACAACAACAATTTGGTTGCTATCTTTGATATGTGACTGCATACTTGCAACAATAATACTAGTTGTATCTGATGTAACAATGGTTATATGGAAGATGTTGTTTACTGAATATGGCGATAGCGTCAGGTGTGTCTGATATAACAATCAATCTATGCACTGGATCTGTCGTCTATGAATAATTTTTTATGTTCTTTCACCAAGGATGCCATGAGGCAATATGCTTTAAACAGAGCAATCCATATAGGATAAGAAATAATATTTAAAATTCTCTGATGGTTGTTATGGAGTGAATACAAACTCCATCTTATATCTTTGCCACTCGAATGATTACATCTCTTGATGATGGAGATCATTCACATTACCACTAGATGCAACTCCTTTTTCAAATGCACTTCTTGAATGAGCACCAAGATAGTGTTGACCCTATTGAAGGAAAAAGGAATTTAATTTATTATTTTTAATTCTCCAAGAGGGGCGCCAACATGAGCGTTTACTGAGGCAATAATTTTATTTTTATTTTAATCCCTTTGTACCATAGAGGGGCGAACATATGATAAACTTCAATATTTATGCAACAAATAAATTCTCCTCCATGGTCAGTCTTTGGTATCTTTTTATGCCATAAATAAACTCTCCTCCATAACCGACCTTTGACATCAATGACAACTTTTTCGAACAGCAACAACTTGGTATTGATCTACCTTATTGTCTCACATCACAAGGATGGTTTTGCTATACAAGCGGTTGATGGTCTTCTCATGGATTCTCATGTTAGTAGGAAGGATGATAGCAATCAGCCCTCCGGTTCTCCAATTTGTTTTGACTGTTAGTCATTTAATATGTGTTGACTTGGTGGTCAGCACCTCCTTGGAGATTCGTGACGTGGCTTAACTGCCTCTCGTGGATCACGTTAAATCTGGCATTTGTATCGAGCATTGATAGTTCGAGCTTTTGGTGCAACGGAAATTGATTCCAACAATTGGTATCAAAGCCTTGGGTCACGGGTTCGAATCTCCCTTCAGTAGGTGCTAAAGGCTCAGTCGGTGCTAAGGGGGAGATTGTTGACATGGTGGTCAGCACCTCCTTGGAGATTCGTGACATGGCTTAACCGCCTCCCGTGGATCAGGTTAAATCTGGCGTTTGTATCAAGCATTGATAGTTCGAGCTTTTGGTGCAACGGAAAATGATTCCAACAATATGGTACTAAGACTTCTACATATTCTCATTGCTCTCCTTTTTCTATTGTATTTTGGTATGACTTTTTGCTTTCAAGACCTTATCGTATGTATGCAAACTTTTACAAAAAAGAAAAAAGAAGGTAGTCGTTAAACTAAATTTCAAATGAAAGAAAGACATGTTTGAAAAGGTTAATAGATGGAAAAAAAAAGGGAGCTTGTGAAAATCCTTGAACTCAAGTTTCGAATATTGCTAATTTGTTCAACTCTCACGTGAATTCTCAATTCAACACAAAGATTATGTATTTTAGGATCTATAATGTATCTGATGAATGTTTTAGCAATGTTACCATATGAATATTTGAAATTTCCCAATATATTTGAAAATTTCCCTACTTTTTAAATAGTTGTCCCTTGCCACACCAAAAATGGCCCGACAAAAAGCCATTTGCAAAAGTCATCCCCTCATCCCCTGCCGTCCCCATCTCCGAAACTTGGGGTAGCATAGAGAATTAGTCATTTTTGGGGATTTGGGAAAATGGGTAAGGTACAGCTTGGATAAACCATACATAGATAATTATGATGATAAAATAAAAAGAGTAACCACTTGTATCTAATCTTATATGCATAAAATAATAAATAGACTACATATAATTGATAATTTAAAATATTAAATAAGTCACAATATGATATATCATATAGATTTATATCATCTTTACATAACAGGGAAATGTTCATAGCTAAATGCAAGAATTATTTGACAGAACATCTATCATTGAGAACATCCACATAAGTAGCTGATAGCCTGATTCTTTAGAACTAAATGCAGTAGGAATAGCAGCATTTTAATTACTTGTATATGTTTTTTTCTTTTTTATGTGCTCTTAAATTTTTCTATTTTTTATTTTGATTATTGTTACTGTAGTGCCCAGACCAGCAGTGTTGTTAATTTATATTTCTTTTCTGAAAAATGGGTACCCAAGATGATAAAAGACCATGAAAGATACATGGACCAGTATCAGTCCCAGAATCATATCAATTGAAGTACAAAGCTTTAAGGGCACTATGCAGTAATGCAGAATTGAAACCATTTCATGTGAAATATATTTTAAGAGTTTTCTAAGGACACTTATCTCCTTTATTTCAGATTTTCACGATGATTCTATTTGATTTCATCTTGTGGGCCAGTAGTTTTGTTGAAACCGCGAAGAGAGGAGGGCGTCACCCAGAAGATTTAAAGAGTTTTTAAAAAACTTACTGGATCATCTTAGATTTATATCATCTAAGAAAATAGATACATTGAAAAGAAAGAGAAGCATCCATTTCTGAGATGTTCAAGAGAAGCGAGCACTCTGTGATGTTCATTTTAGCCTATTGAAGGGTTCTTGAGAGACCCACTTAAGGCTTGTATCAATAAGAATCAAATATAAGGAAGAAACAAGATTTTAAAGAAAATTTTGAGGATCAGTCTCTTCTTTCACTTGTGGCAGCAAGCCAAATCTCAGCTAATTCTTTCCATTGGAAAAGATCTGAGAATTACCAAAAAATATTAAAGATCCCATCCATGACACATAGATGACCTTTTCTTTCATTCTTTGTACCAACTTTCTGATTATTTGTGGCGAGTCCTAAGTCGACTATGTCATAGTTTAAAATAATAAGACAGTTGTGCTGAATACTGTTGGCTCACTCAATTTTAGAAGATATCATATAATCTCAAATTAGTAATATAACTTCACAAGCAAATTGTTTGATATTTTTAAGTTTAGTAAGGAATTCAGCATACTTTGTGCCACCTCACAGAAGTAAGTCCTGCAGATGATCTGTGGTTTTCAACTTGTGCATCCCACACGGAGGTGAAACTTCTGCAGATCTGCAAGTGGCTAGAGGATTTGTTATTCTAGAAAGGTTGCAGGTTCCATAAATCCACAGGAGTATCAACCCATACATATCAGTAGGGATTGTGTATTGCATTGCTCAGTGAGAAGAAAAAGATTTTAAGAGAGTTACCAGATCTTTAGTGAAAACCCTTTAGAGTTGCACTTTCAATCTAATCCAAGACTTTAAACGATTACATTCCTGGGTTTGGTTCATTTCTGGGCCCATAACTTGTACAATATAATGTCAAATGTTTTAATGGAGATGTTCTATTAAAAGAAAATACACAGCAGCATTTCTTACATCCTTACAGCTGAGACCATATTGTCTTGCCAGATGAACTTGAGAACTCACTACCAGACAATAAAATACTTTCTAGAGAAATAAACTATTTGTGTTGTCCGATTTATTAAATATCTAGCTTTAAGCAGAATTGTGTCTCTGGTGGAAAAATATCCAAACAATTTCATCACATGCAGAATGATGAATATTCATGGGAAATGGGGCTATAGAATTAAATTAATGACGGAAGTGTCTTGAATGCCAATTGCTACTCACCTTGTTCCACCCTGTGGTTGTCCTGTTGCAGATACCAGAGAAGAAGACCCACCAGCCAGTTCAGCAATCTAATACAATTTAACATGTTCTGGTAAAACATACATTCCAACTGACATATCATAAATGAAACTTAGAACTTAACTGTAACTTCTTTTCTTCTATTCGAGTATTCTAGAGATGGTGAAGTCCAAGATTTGCGACTTCATTTCAGAAAGAAATTTGAGGCTCATTTTTTAACTAGAAGACATCATCTGAAAATTTGCTTGGTTGCTAAAATTTGTAAAGCTCTTGGGAAGCATGAATTCTACTTATCCCATTTAAATGATAATCAAGTAGAGGGATGAACGGTGTGTGAGAATGTTGAGCAAAATAACTTGTAGCTTAATAATTTTATTTTCCAAACTGTCCAACTCAATTGCAGACAATCTTTCAAAAGATCCTCCAAACATCTTAGAAAACTAATCAAACCATATATCCAAGGTTTAAATTCCTATTTGCATATTAGCCACTGTAAAAAGAAATACTGGTGTTGCAAGAAGCATCAGTAAGGACTTTAAAGCACATCTTCATACATCAACTTTATTTTTATGCATGAAGTGAGGGATATGGATCCCTCACCCTTTGTATTAACCTTCAACAGTATTCACCAAGGATGCTGTAATAACTACCATACATTTTTATTTTTTTGAAATCACATCAACCGAAATGAGATTACAATGTAATATCCTTATCACTTTATGATCACCCCTGTGATGGGAAAGGTGAGAGCATACAGTGAAAGGATCTACATATTAAATTAAATTGCAGCAGCAGAACGTAGAGCACAGGGAAAGAGGCCAGCCAATACCACTGATTCACTGGAGTGCCAATTTAATACTAAAAATGAAACAAGCTCTTCCACTTATTCAATGGTGAGTGATTACAAAAACTCAACTTATTTAGTGGGAAACAAAGGGCACTTCCACATATTCAGTGGGAAAGAAAGAGGGCACTTCCACTTATTCAGTGGGAAAACTTATTACAAATTAATTACTTGTTCAGTGGAGTAAGTACATCAGCAATAAGTAAAGATCAAACCCACTGGCAGTACTACCATTTGGTACAAGGGTTGAAATTTCAGAATTGGTGACAAAGGTCAGATCATTTATCCTTTCACTTGATCTTAAATGTAATGATTTAACTCTCAAAATGTTTCAATGCTTCTTTGCCAAAATCAGAAAACATCATGCAGAGAATGTTATAACAGCCATAGTTTGCAAAATCTGCGAGTACTGCCTAAGTTGCCGAGAACTCTGATTTTTTGCACCGTGAGTTTCTACAAGTTTAACTCAAAAGTTTTTATAGGCAGAGGAAAAATATGGATAAGAATGCTAACGCGGGTAAAACACTGGTTAAAACACGTCTTTCACATGTTTTTTGGCTATAAAACCACGTATTTTCCATTTTGAAATGTCAGTTTTTAATTTTTATTTATTTTGTAATTGACTTTTTTAAGAAATTTTAATTTTTGTTACTTTCTGAGTTGCCGAGCTTTTGCCGAGTTTTTATCGAGTATTTCCTGAGTTTAAGCTGAGTTGAAAATTTTAGGCTTGCCAAGTACTCTTTGAATCTGAGTTTGGGAAGTATGATTACCATAGTTTGCAAACTCTGAGTACTCTCTATTTTTTTTGCTGGCTGAGTTTTCATAAGTTTAACTCTTGTGTTTATATAGACGCAAAAAATGTGGTGTTTTGGAAATCGGATGATGCCTCCAACAAGATAAAAAATGCACAAACATTGGCATTAATGTTGGAGAATGTTATCATGGAGGTGCGGATAGAGAATGTGGTGCAAATCGTAACAGATAATGCGGCAGCATATGTGTTAGCAGGTAATTTTATGTTGCATATGATTACATATTAATTAGTGATATTTAATTTAGTTTTGAGATGAAATATGGAAACTAAATATTGATTCTTTTTACTAATATGTCAGGTAAAATCCTCCAAGAGAGGCACCCCACTCTTTTTTGGACACCTTGTGCAACACATGTCCTTGACCTTCTTTTGGAGGACATAGGAAAATTTGATTGGGTGACTCGAATTGTGGAAGATACAAGACGGATCACAAAGTATATCTACAATCACCCTTGGGTTCTAAGTTTGATGACAGAGCACACTAATGGGAGAGATTTGGTCAGACCCGCTGTCACAAGGTTTGCAACAATTTTCTTGACGTTGCAAAGCATTCTTGGTACATTGGTTTCTTTGAAACAAATGTTTGTGAGTCAACAATGGCTTGACTCAAATTATTCAAAGAAGGCTAAAGGAGAGGCTGTCGCGCAAATAGTCTTTGACCACAATTTTTTGCAAAAGGCTTCTAAGATTGTGAAGGTAACTTCAAAACTAGAATTTTTAATTATTCTTGATTGAAGTCTCTCATTATTAATTTGTAACTTACAAAGTTAGTAACTTCATTAATTAATCTTTTTGTAAACTAATTTGTATTTTTCAAATTTCAATTGTAGGTGTCTGAGCCCCTAGTTAGAGTTTTGCGCTTGGTTGATGGGGATCAAACCCTAATGGTTATCTTTATGAGGCCATGGATAGGGCCAAAGAGTCGATAAAAAATTACTACAAGGGGGATAGACTCAAATATGATCCCATTTGGGAAATTGTAATGACCCAAACCAGGTATCTCCCAAATTTCCACAAATATATCTCATGCAGATTTAAACAAATACATTCATGCAATAAACCATGGATTCAACAGTAATAAACCAGCAATATATATTCCATTAAAACCCTCAACAACATTATTGCATTATACAACAACAATACAATAACATTGGGATTTCTCACAATCCAAATTTGAACTACAATATGCAACAGGATATCAAATAACAGAAAAGAACCTATGAATACAATGGCGAACTCTTCTGTGAATCCGCACCGGAGATGAACTGGGTTTCCGTCCAATCCACCGAGAAACCCTGAAGGTTTCCGTCCTCAGGTTTTAGAACCGAAAGCTGAAGCTCTCTGGATTCTCCAAGAGAAAATAAATTCATAAAACTAAGCATACACAATGAGACTCCAAGTCTTCTTTTAAAGCTCCAGCTGTGACTCTTTAGTTTCCCCATTTTGTCTCTTCATATTCCCCTTAAAGTCACTTTTTAAATAAATATAACCGTTGGGTTATAAAGTGACATAATAAAATAAAGTAAGGAATCTTCTGGCATTAAAACGGAGGGCCAAACAAACTCGGATGAAGATGTGTGATAGCTTGTCGGAAAGCTCTTGGCGAAAAGCCCAAGTCCACTAATGAAATGCTAGAAAAACTAAGTTCTGCTAACTTACTATAAATAGTAAGCACCCTGGAAACCCTATGGAAACTGATCTGATTGGCCTGAAACTGAAAACACCTAGGCCAAACATCCCTCTGATCACCTGCCAAACCCCGGTTAGCCCACTGGACCATGATGAAAAGGCTAACTATAAGGCACGAAATAATGTGCCCCGAAAAGGCGACATTACAAATCATCCCTTCCCGGAGATTGCTTGCCCTCAAGCAATCGATATATGCATGTTGTGATCATAATACCTGAGTCCCAAACCAACCTCAGGGAAGCTACTCCACCAATCTGTCGTGTCAAACTGAAACATATATTATGCCCTGACCTGTGAAGCCATTCACACAGCAACAAAACAACAACCAGTGTAATGCCAGGATCCCAAATCACTGCAGGATCAGTCGTACCAATCTGCCCTGTGTCGTCATCATCTGTGAGAAAGTCCTCAACCAAACTGAGAAGCTCACTCCAACTGAGATCACCAGCACCTCTATGGTCAATTGCAGGGGGAAACCAAACCTCACACCAATCGACTCCCTGAATAAATACCAACCGCAGGTACGTCCCTCCTGGATCCCATAAGCAAAAGGGCCATCCATCTCCCCAGCTGGATGAAATATCCTGATGCCCTATGCCCATACTGAGTGAACCACCAGAAATGTCCAACTACCATAACACTGCCCCTTTGATCCGTCGCCCGAACTGGAAACTGTACTGAAGAGGCAAGGTACCCAGACTGTCGAACAAGGCTTCCACCTGCAAGCAGGGAAGCGTACCAAACCAATCACTCACCCCACACCTCTTCAATAATCGGGAAAGAAAGTTCTCCGTAGGTGGGCTGAATGGAAAACCAAATGCATCCCCTACAATATGGCCAACATGCGATGCACTAACCAACTCTACTGGAATTCCTGAATCAGCATAAGGATTCCATAACTGTCTCTCAATACCTGGAGTCATACAATGTACGCCATGGTGTGAAAAATTCACCCCAACAAGCATAATCATCATACCAAGATCGATAACCCCGTACTGAATAAGCTCTACCCGATCATCATCATCATGCCTAAAATATGTGGTGATAGAATTACTATAAGCACTGGATGAGTTGGTATGATAATGTAGAGGAGTCGCGGCTGTGTGGAAAAAGGAATGAACCAAGGGATGCTCGCCAACACGAGACATCTCACCATCAACAAGAGGTAGTGCAAGGAAAGGCATATCACCCCTCATGCCACAAGACATAACTGCCCATCCTGGACTGCTAGTGTAAAAACCACACTGCTCAGCAACTGAGTTCATCCCGCTACTCTAACCTGGTGACCAGGACTCACCTCTAATAAGTGAACCTGGGTCCCAAATCCTGTAATCAACCTCATCCTTGTCATGGGGATAGGAAATACCTTCCTCATCTAGCTCAAAAAAAGGATTATCAAATGTCAAATTAGCACCCATTTCAAACAAGGAATTGTCAACCACTTGAAAGTTATCTAACTCATAAAGAAACTCTGGATGATCCAAAGATCTTTTGAGGCAGCTATCCAAGTCATAGGTCTGTTGTATGCTATCAAGTTCCTGTATCACCTCCTGAAAGAATTCAGACCTTTCCCTGTCGTCTAGTTCCCTGTACTGACTAGTGGCAACAATCTAATTTGTTGCTTCCTTAAGAGAAAGATGTGTGTGCTCCAATGTTTCCTGAGCAATATTAAGCTCTTTGTTGGGCTTATTAGCCTCATCATCCTTTTTCCTCAACTGCTCAGCATAATTTTCTGCAACCTGTAACAGGTAGTCGCGATCTGACAGTAAACATAGATATTCTGATTTCCAAACCTCAAATGTTGTTTTGACCCCCTGTAAATCAACAACATGAGATTCACTCCCTACACCATTTTGTCCTCCTTCCATTTGAGCCTTTCTGTAGAGACCCTCAATAATCCTGCGAGTGCTATCATGATGAACAAAAGCTGCAATAATGGCATCATCATTGACTTTAAACTGACTTTTCAAGGCATGCTTCTCATCATCGCCATTTTGGGATGCATTATCTAATGGGTCATCCCAATCAGCATAATACATAAGTGAGGTGCTGCTAAAGAAGTCACATGACTCCTCATTACATGAATTGCTAAAGACATCCAACAGGTGGTCACAATCTTTAACCAAATCTTTTCCATCTTTTCTTTGATCAAGACGTGGCTGAGAATCAATGGACGTTGGTTGCTCTTTTCTAGTAAACCATCCTATAACCTCTAGATTGGTTGCCTCTTCTTTAGCCTCTCCTTGCATTGATTCAATATTTGTTTTACAATCTCCTGCTTCAATGACAACCTCATAAGGCTTCTTCCATAACTGGTTTAGTTTTTTGTTCACTTATGGGTTGATTAATGATAGCTGGAACCTCTTCATATAAATTTTGCACCTGTCTTGTGCAAGTAGATCCCGAGCCAAATCCTGACACTGCTTCTTTTCCATTAAATTCTTGTGTTGAAGCTTTGGATGAAAGTACATGAAACTAGAGAAGGTTAAATCTCCCTGAACCTGTGGAGGAAGTGTGTTATACTCATCATATATGCCAAGTATTTATGTCCTTTTATCAAGTTGTGAAATTCGGGTTAACTGTTGCTATACCTTAGCAAGGTCCTTCAAGACTTTTTGCAAACCATGCCATCTTTCCTAGCTAGAAACTACCTGTCTCTGCAGGTAAATGTTCAGACTTACACTGTTCAAAATCTTCAAATTAACTTGTAGCTGTTGCGCAAAATCCCTTTCCTATGACGCTGAAAAGTAGTTTCCGTTTCAATAAGGTGAGCGGTATTCCACCCTGTAACCGACAC
This sequence comes from Thuja plicata, assembly GCA_018584345.1. Lineage (NCBI taxonomy): Eukaryota > Viridiplantae > Streptophyta > Pinopsida > Cupressales > Cupressaceae > Thuja > Thuja plicata. The sequence continues at coordinate 133,595 of MU228059.1, read as the reverse complement.
TGAAATTCTGAATATTGTTGTTACTATAAGGTTGTAAGTGAATATTGCCTCCAATGGCATGATGTGGAATTGCTTCAAGAATGTGATACCCGGAACTGCTGCAGTAACTGCAATAATGACTATAACTGGTCTGCGCTGAAAGCAACTTATAATTACTCATGATCAATCTTCAGTTTGCTCCCAACATAAGTATGATTCTGTAAGTTTCTCAACAAGACACCTCTCGTGCAGACAGAGATACAACAGTCGTTCCAATGGTCGGCTGTCAAGAATCCGTGAAATGACTTTTACTAGGAATTGCACCACAGTTCTAGTTGCCTCATTCAGAAATTGCCACACACCACTTTCATTAATAATACTCCCGGTAATAAAATAACCATTTGGCTGATATTGCAACTAATTCGTTGTTGATGATGGCACTGTAATATCCCCAGCTCACTGTTATCTGAATAGCATTGCAAGACTCAGAAATTTATAACAGCAGTTGACAAGGTGTTTGTACTCAATGTTATCGCTTCTGAACTCTGCATACAATGCATACAATGCAGGGTCTGTTCCTAATTTTTTTTCAAACTTTTCCCCAATGTAATGGCCTACCTTGTACTGTCTTTTGATTCAAAACCTTCAGCACCAATGTAATGATCTGGAATGGCTAATTGTAAAATGGGCTGCACTTGATTTTGAACGTAGGATTCTGAATGTTTCCGTGTATGGGAGTTTGACCGAATAGTTAGCTGAACATCAAGTGTGAGGGATTCTTGTCATAGGATTTAGTAGCCCATCCAATGCACACATATATATATAACATTTAACTAATGAATGTAATGTTGAGAAGTACATGCAATGGTCCAGAACAACTGATTCATAAATCTGCTGATTGTAACGTTACAGCAGCAAGTACAAATATGTTTCATAACAACTGGTTTTTCTCCACGATATATATATATATTGCGATCAAAGAAGATATAAACTACTCTTTCTAAAATGACATGAGACTTTTTGCATACCCGTTGTATTTCTCAGATTTTTGCAATACGTCCGCAGTTTGCAATAAGCCCGTGAAGATGACACCTTTCTGTCGTGGCCACCTCTGCTAAGCTCCAAGCGTCTCACGACATTCACATGTGGCAGCTCATTCTCTATAGGCGTTCACAGGTGTGGAACGGATGGCAACTGTAGGTGTCTATATGCAGTCGGCTGTCTCCTGTAGCTCACACAGTAATTCCTCTATCATGTGGGTTGTTCTTCTCATTCATCATCAAGTCAAAAGGATGAGTCCACAATGTCAAGTTTATGCAAATAATGTGACTCACTACCCCGTCCAACGCTTATCCTTTCCCAACGCACTGTGCTAATGGACAATGCTACCCGCCAACACTAATACTCTGCATGCACTGTATTAGGCTCAGCTTCCACGAAGGATCCTATGTGTTTGTGGTGGTCGTAACTGCCTCCTCCTTCACGTTGGGTCTCAAAACAGCCCATGACTGTGAGTGTATAACACGCGAAGGACTCCACACGCGGCTCCAACACTCCACTGGACTCCTGCAACCTAGCCGTCACAGTCCCAAATGCTATTGCAAAGTTCAGGAGGGGTGCTAAGATAACCACGTAGCAATGTATGGTCTTTGTACGCTGTTTAGGGAGTATTCTGCCTCTCTAGATTCAGCGTATATGTTTCCTCACGCGACTGGAGTGAATGACGTTCGGTCTATATTAAGGTTGGACCTGTACCCGCATTTTGCACTGAAGCTTCTGATGTTGACGTTGTGGCTGAACCCCGTATGCAGACTCGGATGCCACTGCTACCCATCTTCTGATACACTCTTAGCCCGTGTGTTTAAAATACTGAAGCTCCGTCCTTACATATACATACAACTGTGCTCCATTCCAAAGACATCAAGATCATAGTAAATGAAGTCCCACAGTATATTCAACTGACTACGTTTTAGCTGAATGTCTCTTAATGTGGTGATTACAGACAATAATATAATCACCAGAAACCGCGATGAGTTCTTCAACAAATTGCAACGCACAAGTATACCTCTTTTGATGCCACTATGAATTCTGGAAATGCTTATTTTCTTACTTGCTATAATATGAAACTAAGAATGCTTGTCCAAGAACTCTGAAAACTGAATTCCTTTACTCATAAAAACCCTTCTGTAAATATGTTTCTGAATAAACTCCACAGGCTGGCAGGAAAACCAGCTCTGAAACCACTGTAATGACCCGAACCAAGTATCTCCCAAATTTCCACAAATATATCTCATGCAGATTTAAACAAATACATTCATGCAATAAACCATGGATTCAACAGTAATAAACCAGCAATATATATTCCATTAAAACCCTCAGCAACATTATTGCATTATACAACAGCA
>MU228059.1:114387-129792 GCA_018584345.1 Thuja plicata | reverse complement strand
CTTATAGTGATTGGACGGCACAGGATCAGCCTCCATTGTTTATAGAGGATGACATTGCAAATTTGGAGAGGCAAGCTATGAAGGAGGAGGGTGGATTTGGTTTCACATTGGATGACATTGAGGAGTCAGATGAGGACTCAAATGAGGAGTCATTGCCAGTGCGAGGAGCTACATCCAGGATGGAGGGCGAGCCACACGCATCATCAGAGATACCGAGTGAGGAGGCACAGTCACGCCTAGTGTTGGATTCTAGTTTTACTACTAGGACTAGACCCTCTAGTGCCTCTCCCACATTTGCTAGTAGAGATGGAAAGAGGAAGATTTAATTTTAATTTGTAATGATGTATTTACTTCTAGTCTTACAGAAACTCAAACTATTTAGTTTATTTTGCTTCTAGGCTTCTAGTCATCAGCATTCCAAATGAGAATGTGATTTTGTACCCACTTTGCGTTTATATATATCTAAACTCAACTTGTTTCTTTAGTGTTCTCATTAATTAACTCATTGGATGCATCTTCTCATTGAATTTTGCAAAAAAAATGCATTTCTAATTAAAATTAAGCTATTTTTTAAGCTCCCGAGTTTTTTGCGGAGTTTTTTCAAAAACTGGCCATGTTTTTCCCGATTTTTTTTTCAGGCCTTGGCAAGTTGTCGAGTGAGTCTTGCAACCTTGGGTAAAACATTGGTAAAAATGCATCTTATCATATGTTTTTTTTCTATAAAACCATGCATCTTCTCTTTTGAAACATCAATTTTTAATTTGATACATTTTGTAATTGAATTTTACAAAAAAAAATGTTTCTTTAGGAGATTTTAGTTTTTAGTAATTTCTAAGTTGTTGAGGTTTTGTCGAGCTTTTGTTGACTATTTGCCGATTTTTCGCCGATTTGACAATGTTGGGCTTGTCGAGTACTCTTGGAGTCTAAGTTTGCAAACTATGATGACAATAAGAATGCTAATTATGTCTCTGATTTTACAAGAGGATGATAATATCTCCAAGCAATTGATATCTAGCTTGTTGACTTTTTGGAGAAAAGGGCAGAATGTTTCACCAGCAGCTCATGAGCCATCAAAAAGACTGGATGAGCAGAAAAATGAGAATTTAGAAATAGGTTAACAGAAGACAAATTGGCTTCTTGTGGTTTACAAGTTACAAGGTCTTCTAAATTGAGCAAGAACCAACTAAGAAGAGAAAATCATTGTTTTACAAGCTAGGAAGCTTTGACACCTAGTAACATATGTGCGAACAACAAAGAATGTGAATTAATGACACCTATCACATGTAAATTTGCAGCCAAGTGATGCAAAGAGAAAAGAAGAAATTGAAATAACAGAGCTTGAAGAAGATGTCTTATCTCAAGAGATACAAATGACAAGGCCCCAAATGATTTCATTAAAGTGCATGCATCTATACATGTTGAGGATGTGATCAATGAAGATGACAAAACAATAGCCTTGGGTAAAAATTCAGTTCAATACAATGAAGTTGATAACACTAGCGACAAAGCTTATAAGAAAGACCTTGAAGAAGGTGAGTATGTTCAAGCTTCCAAATCAGCTTATAAATCTAAATCCTTATCTCATTTCAGTTATGATAATTTAAATGTGTGTCAAATTGACTCCCCAACAAAGCCTATGGAGAAGAATTTGTAAGATATTTTCAGCCTCTTTGATTTGGAGACAGATTCATTTGGGAAAACAATCACTCACGAGGAGCACAATGAACATATTTTTTCTTATCAAAGCCGCTAGCTCTTAAATCCATGTGATACAGGTATTTTGGCATAAACAATGATGCAGAACCAGTTTGGGATGAATTTCCTTCTGAACAAAACGTTGTCATAATGCATAAACTATGCAAAGAAGATGTCATACAAGTAGCTGCTTTTGACACATGGTCTTGGAGACAAATCAGAAAACTTATTGTGTGGAGTCAGTTCTGATTTTGGCATGCATTATAACAGCCGTTCATTGACTTTGCATCAATAATTGTGTGCACTGCATTTTCAGTTGTCACCAATAATTCATGAGGATGGTTTGAAATACAAATTATTGGTGACAACTAAAAATAAAGAACAAAACTTATCCACATGGGATAGCACGAAGAGTCTTGTTGAAAGTTTAATCCAAAAGGCACAAAAAGATCAACATGAACAAAATATTACCTGTGCTGGTTTGCAATTAATTAAGAGCAAATTGGAGGAAATGAAATTAGCATATTTGCCATGATCAGTCATAGGGATGTGGCTATCAATTTTGCAAATGAGGCTTTATCTATGTCTAGAGAAGCTAAAGTAAAGGTTGGTGAGCTCACAATTGAACTTAATTCCACGAAGCTTGCATTAGAGTGTCCAAAAGGCACTTCTAGAAGCAGAAGATCAACTCTATGTGAACGAACAATTCAGGAAGCAAGAGAGCAAAGTGAGGGCTAATGAAATTGAACAAGTGTATATAGAACAATGTCCTGAATTTGCATTTTTAGATATGGGACTGCAGGAGGTTTAATCTAAATTAGAAAGTGAAATTATTTTCAGTTTGTTAATAACCCATTGTTTGAGATGGATGTTGAATTGTCTTTTGATAATCCACACTTTGAGTTGGATAATGGAGCACCTCTTAATTTTGATAGCACTAGTGAGATATGGGATCCAAGTGCGGTATGCAGATATGAAGTGGAACTGGTTGATTTGTAAGAGCCTTGATGGCTCTACCCCTGTATTACTTGCAATTGACTAAATGTTTTTTTTGCATAATTGGTTTTGCTTTGAGTTTTGAGATTTTATGCTTATTTTGTGTTTTTGAATATATAACAACACCGCATGGAAATAAACTATCGATTACAAACCGATGCAGAAGTACTCCAATTTATTTAACATATAATGTATTTGCATACATTGGCAATTATTGAAAATTGAGAAATGAAATTAACAACAATTTTTGAGAACCTGATTGCAGACGCAGCTTTATAATTTGGTCAAAATGATCACAATCTTTGTACAATGCAAGAAAAAACTCCAAGGCACCAATATCTGAAATTAAAGATCAAACCCCAATTACCATATGATCAATGCAAAGGGTTTGGCGTCAAGTCTGGAGGCTCACGCGGCTGGAATAACAGCGACATCTGCTTTATTAATGACACATTCTCTCATCTAGAAGCTGTGTTTATTATCTGCTGGCTATCAATTTCAATTCCTTGCACACTATAGTTGATGAAAAACTAATTCAAAACTTCTCCAATATTACTGCAATTAATCACAAACATGGTTCCTGGATGAAGCCATAGACGATTGCAAAAATCGATGGGTCTTTCATCATCTCTGATTGCAAAAACGCCTGAAGAATTCCATTCTTCCAAGTTGCAAATACTGAAACACTTGCACACAAGAACTTCTCAATTCAAAGACAATTATCAAATGCATAAGTATGGATTGATCTTTTGCTTTGGCTTTATATATTTCTCCCATACAGATTGACCAACTACCTTCTTCTTCACTCTCCACATAACTTAAAAAATGCATTTTCTTTTGATGAACGTTGACTTCATAATTAAAATTTGATTTCCTCCAAGACTAGGCACCAATATTTAAAACACATTAAATATTCATTAAATAGACTTGGCACCACTTAAACATTATAATAAGCCATTATGATTATTATTAATAAAGTGGAACTTTATTAATAATTAACAACCTTGAGATTGGCCTATTAAATTGCTCCAAGAAGTCAAATGAGATTGGGGAGTCAACCACTGAGTAGACCATGGGTCTAGGTGCCCTGCCAGATATAGTAACTCCTCAACATTGACTTACTATAAATAGTAAGTCCTTGAATAACTACAACAGTCAACTATACCAAATCTCAACACTGCCACCAACTTGTTCAGACGTCCTGCTAAAGATTGAAATCCTAACTTACCTGAAATAGGCACTTACTATAAATAGTAAGTGTGCCAAATATAAATAGTAAGTGTGCCAAACTGATCCAAACGAAGAGCAATCCTGAGCACTCATGCACTCTGAATGAGAATTGGCCTCTGATTGAAATGTCCCCTTTTTTGCAAGCATCAGAGTTTGAGGGATTAGGCTATTATTGTGACCCTCGTAGGCTAATTATTGTGGATAGAGGGTCTTCTGAGGAAGAGGCTTGGTTAATGGAGGTTCTTGTCTTCTCCAAAATTCAATATGTTCCAATTTGGTCTTCGTTTGGCTCAGAATGGACTGCGTTTGGCCTCAGTTTCATATACTTACTATTAATAGAAAGTCATGCAGCGATCGAGATGGGCCCTTCCTATTTTTGGTAAGTCAGTGGGTTGGATAGAGAATAAAATGGTCAACTTCCCGGTGCAGACAGAATGAAGAAAAAATGATTAATCATGGAGTTATGCTTATTTGATTATTAATAAAGTGGTAACTTTATTAATAAATTTTATTATGAGGCCATTTAATGTTATGTTATAAGTTATTATTATTTCATAAAGAAAGGGTCATTCTCATCATTAAAGAGGGAGCGTATAATTGATTCTAATAATTCAAATGTTTGACACTTGGTTACGCCAAATTTCCATTAGTCATGTGAGGTATGTAGCTGAAGCTACTGGTTCGATTGGATGTGGGAGGATTATAAAAGGCTTGATATGTAATTCAAACCCATTCTGGATGCATTTGTTTTTGGTGAATTGTGAGAGCCAAGGGTTTTCAGATTTCTGATTTTGTAGGATTCTGAATTCTATCAAGACTGTGCACTTTGAATTGGTAGATCTCTGCCAGTGAATTGTGCCAGCGATAATCTCATCCAAAGATTATGAATGAGCTTAGTTTGGTGACCGAATTGGGAGGAGGATTCAGTGTTTAAGTCTCAGAGAGGGTTTGTAGTGTTGGGAAATGGATTAATGAATGCAGATCACTGCCAAATAGACTTGGATTTTTTTGTTTAAGAGGTAGTTGTTGACATTTAGATGCCACGTGAGGTCAGAAGGACATAGCCGCTGACCTTATAGAGATGTAGCATGCCACTCTAGGGGTTGCGTCCTGATAAATAGGGCTGTGTTTGAATATAGTGGCAGCCACTGCAATAAAAGAGAGGGATGGCATTAATATTTCTACCTTCGATTTGTTCTTTGGAGGCTGCAGTTGGTAGCATTGGGCAGCATTCACTTCCAAGTTTCTATATTATGTGCTTAGTAGTATCAGATTACAATATTTGTAAATTGTTTTATTGAAAGTAGTTTGTAATCAAAATAAGGAGCTATATTGCGCAACAACTGTTTGTTGAAATGCACTTCCTGTAAATATTCATTTCAATCCATAATGAATCTCCAGTATGCATGACAAATGTTTGCATTAATGTCTATGACTCATTTATCATGTGATAGTCTTATATAAAGCACATTTGGTATCATTTTAAGCAAGAACAATCAAATTGAAATCTGGAACAGCAAGCACAGAAGTTTCATGACAATTGTTTGACAATATTCCTTGAGGTTCAATTCTGCAGCATACAACTAGTTTTAGCAAGGGATATTACAGTAGTGAAGTTAGAACCTATAAGGGGTTCTTACACTGGTATTGCCAACTAAGACCCCCCAACCATCTAACTTAGCCTACGAGGGCCATTGATAGGCTAATCCAATCCAATCCAATAACCAAGGTGAGCTAAAATGGGGACATTACAACCCACTCTCCCTGAAATTGCTTGTCCCCAAGCAATCTCTCATCTGGAAGATCAATGTACTCAACTTGAGGAGGAGTCACATCTTCACTAGGATCACACGGAAAAGATTGTGTAATGTCCCTGTCATCACCAACCAACTCCTATAACGACATCACCATCAACACAATCAGCAAAATTTGACAAAATGAAACCATTACAACATCTGATGTCGCAAGAATAGGAACATCACATGGGAGCTATTCAGCAAGATGACAAGATTTGACCCCTTACACTACGCAAGATAAGTTGTCATACAAATCACCCAGCTCATGCACTATCGAACTGTGCATCCGGAAAATATCATGTACATGTGGGTCAAATGTAAAACTGTATGCACACCTCACCATGTACACCTTTGAAAATTCCTCTGCAAGGCTTGTCTGCACTCTTGATGCACTGGTAGGATCTAAAACATCATCAACATTCATCTCAAGAGGGGGATCAGTATCAACCTCGAAAAAGTGGATTGTCAAAAGACAACGATGTATCCATCTTGTACAAGGGATTGCTCACAATGTGAACCTCAAATCTATGCTAATCATAACTGTATATCCTTGAACTGTTGGAGACATGATGTGTGTCACACTCCTGTATCATATCATGATCCTCCTGCATCACCTTGCTCTTCTCTCTAAAAAGAGAAATAGAGCGCAAAATCCCCTCCGTGATTCCCCTCAACACATACCTCCTGCCTTAGCACTCGAATCCCATTGCCATCAAAGGTAGGCTGAGGGTGAACTTAATAATGTCTTGTAGCCACTACATACCCAACACGATGTCTAACTCACCTAAGTTGACTACAAAGACATCAGCCTGCAGCTTGTAGTCATCAAAAGAAAGAGTGAGATTGCATATGCGTCTGGTGCAGGCAAGGGTATAACCATCTGCCACTCTGACACGGAATCCAGCGAAGTCCTCTGTCTGAAGTCTACAACTACTGACAAATCCCTCATAAATGAAATTATGTGTAACCCCAGTGTCACGCACGACAATACCTCATTGTTCATCTACTAATCCTCTGATCCTTCCCACTAAAAGGGGAATACCACGAGAACCCCGGATGAGTGTACCCTCAAAAGCCCCGAAAGGTCCCTCCTGAAAAACCGAATTCTCAAGCAAGTACTCCATAAACGAATATGTGCAATATAAGTTACATGAAGAAGCATCAACCTACTCCCCTGCAATCCACAATTGATCCCTCTGAAATTGTGGCACTACCAACTGCCTATCGCTATCAGCTGTATGAGATGAAAGAAAAGATTTGCTTCCAAAAGGAAACAAATCATCATGAGAGCTTGTCTCCAAACCAGATGATAGCATGCCCATGCCCTGTGAAACGAAGGGAGTAGTGTAAGAAACTGACACACAACTCTCTAACGCATCCACTCCTGCTACCTCAGGAGTCTCAACAACCTGCTCAGTATCATCTGTCGTCATGCTAACAACTGGAGGACCTGGGACCACAAGACACTCTTTGCAGACCTCCACTAAAGCACTCATCTCCTCTGAGTTTACTGCACCTGTACCAAGGATGGATGTAACTGTGCCCCCAACACATCCATCACTGTCAACTGTGGAAGTTGACTCACCACCAACTACCACTATATGTAACTGATCTGGATCTATGGTTGGCATAGACTGAATCCGCTCCAACTCCACAGTAACCTCTCCCAACTACAACTGCGACTCTTGAAGACCCAACTAGGTGCTCTCTAACACCTCAGTAGTTGCATGAAGCTCATGGGTGAGCTCAACTACCTCCTCCTCTTTCCCTAACAACGCCTCATAACAGGTGTTGCCCCATTCAAGCAAGTGCTCCCTGTCAACTACCAATTGTACATAGCGCTGCCTTAAAATCCTAATAATCTCTCGAAGCGAATGAATCCCTGCTAGGGAAAGGTAGCTACCACCGTGCTCATCAGTTATAGGAGCACCCCAACCGTAAATAGCCAACAACTGTCGGATAGCATCATAATGCTCAAGAGATGAAGAAATATCTCTATCGCTCACCCTCAACTGTCCGGACACAAAATGTCTCTGCATGCCTTGGCTCCCCTGTACACTCTCAGTCTCACTGATCACACTGTGGTAGGAAACTGTATCTACCAAACTCACCTCATGATCACTCCCCTCATGTGCGTTAACAACCTCGCACATGTCCACCAACGAGGTATTGTCACTGGGTACCTCTACAAATACCTCATCTGAAGAAATGGAAGCCACTGATGTATCAAACTCCTAGCACACATCAACTTCCTCCTCATCCGTGAGTCCCTGTAAAAGAGGATCCTGGGACCCATCACCATTAGATGACAACTCTGAGTCAACATCCAATGCCTGGTATGGGAAACTAAACTCATTGTCGTACACATCATCCTCATACCCAACATCAGAGGTATCCACAATGCTAGTATCAACATCATCTGACTGGGACCCCTCTGTTATCTCTGGCTACATACATGACTCAATGTCATCATGTGAATCATCAACACCATGGCTTGAACCTATATCACCTGACTCCTCCGTAACACTCCAATCATGAGTGTCATCGCTGGGTAGCTCCACGCTCACATCCTCTATACAAGAGAAGATTGTTGTCTCTTGCACTAACTCAATACTACGACTATTGTCATAAATATTAGAGTTTTCAAAGCTCATATCCTCCTCACAATCCTCAAAAATAACACCATCATCTGAAGTGTAAAGATCCAGAATGGTATCAACAACATCCTCCGCACTCACACTATCCATGACATCATCAACAGGCTCACACAAAGGATTGTTGTCCTGAAAATCAGATCATGTATCACCGGTACTACTACCAACTGATGTAAAGCTGCCATCAATGGTAGTGAACATGTCATCAGCCTGGTTCGTGTCACTAACTCTGGTAGGCTCGAGATGTTGTGACTCGTCACCACTATCTGCCAACAAGACAGGAACATCCACAAGTCCCTGTAAAGAATCTCCACCCTCAGGTGTGCAAATAGGACTAGTGGTTGATCCACTAAGTACATGAACATCTTGTAGTGATGACATAGGTTTATGAGAGGATGGGAAAGTGAAGAAAAAATTTGGCAAAGGAAGAGGGGAGTTAATCCAGCCAAGTGTTGGAAGGGGAGAATGAAGAAGCATTTTGTAGTGATGAAGTTCCCCGAAGCTTGTTTACAACTTGAAAGGATGGTTCTACCATCCAACTTCATTCTGTGAGTCCAAGCTTAGAAAAGTTTCCTACCCCGAATGTCTGATGCAGGAGGATCTGAGGGTGTAAGAGCAATCTTGCACCACCAAAAATATTTTAATTTTATTTTATGCAAATGCTTAGTTGGTCATGTTTTAGGTGAATAAATTGATTTAATAAGACCTAAATATTTTATCAAAATTTTGGCCATGTCATAAGGTTTCAGCTTTATTGGGAAATGAACACATGTTGATGGCATCTACAAGGCATATGCTCAGAATATTCCATTTTGGCATCCAAGATGGGAGTGGAAAGAAACTTTCCTTCCATGATCCTTCATGTTGAAACTTGACTTTTTATCCATTTAAAATTTGGGCAACCGAATACACTTGCCTATTTTGGGTCCTCGAAAAGTTATAGAAGCTTTTAATATGACTAGTTGAGATGGAGGTGGCCATGTGCAATTCAAGTGGGTCAATTAATGCAATTTTCTAATTTTATGGGCAGCCTCCTTATCTTGGCATGGGATTTTGAAGTTGGTTTCCAACTTATGGTTTTCGGAAACAATAGTTGTTTTCCCTCCATCGCATCTCTATAAATTGGGAGCCGGAGTTAGCAATTAGAGATATTTGCAACATGGAAGTGTGGGAAGACATTGGAGAGCAAATATCAGATTAAATGTAAATTTGCTGTTGTAGACTGTAGTTATTGCTTGTATGTGTTACTGTCTTTCAAATAGATTTCAGATTTGTATGTGAAGCCAATAAGGTTGAAGTTTTGTATTTACTATTTTCAGATAGGCATTGCAATCTCATTTTCAGGAAAGCAATAGAGAAGATGAATTTTTTCTTGCATTTTCCTATTAGTTTCTTTGTTGAATTTGTGAGTTGATTTGTGATGGAGAGTCTCCCTGCATCAGCTTGACACGACTATCTCTAGACTGTTTGAACTATCCTGTTAGCCTACTTGCTCCCTTGCTTCTCTTGTTCCTTAGAAGCTCGTGAACACTTGCTACTCTCCTCACCATTCCATTGGCTCCAATTGTTATCATATTCCCAATAAACTATATATTCATACATCACTACTAGCAAGTTACACTTTTTTTAATTGTTGATAGACACCATTGAGTAGTAGATCCTCACTTTGGTGGCCTAGCCAGACTATGCATGCTGGGTCAATAAAAGTCAAACCTAGGGAAGAGAAGAAAACAGTCAAGAACACAATACATGTCGATTTAGCAGGTCAGGTTTCCACACACTTACAAATAATTAACATACATTGTCAAATTCCTTCCTTTATAACACGAGATGGAAAAGAAATCAAAGCAGATTACTGTAAGGAATTGTAGACGCAAGTTGCAAAATAAAACAAGACATTATTTAAAGAGATTCTTCACCAAAAAATTGGAAATGTGAAAGACAAAAAGGGAGAATTTAATCATTATAAATATAATCATATAATCTGATGTATTAAAAAAATCTACTGAGATGGAAATCCTTGATATTTGACAAAGGGAAAGATTTAACTTCAAACTACACATACCTCTGTTGCCTCTACAAATGCTCGAGCATCTGAGTAAAGAATTGCTTTCCGTAGTGGACTTCCTCTGGCTTGCTGTAAAGTTCTAGAGTCAGTTTCTCTTTCACTATCAAACCCACCAAAATCTCTCAAACAAAACAATAAAGCCATCATAACATTCTTGGAAGTATGGTATTTTTGCTTTTTAGTATATTGCTAGTGAAAAACAATATCTCAGCATAAGATATATAATGAAAACCACAAAGGGAATAGATAAACACAAAACCTGCAGTGAAAGCACAAATGATCAGCACATTATGTTTCATTTTTTCTTATTCAATGCAGAATGTATGTATGAAAAACATGCAAAAGGCACAAAAATATATAGAAGTGTGCATGACAATGTAATATCCTTCAAAAAAAAATTACAATTTACCACTTTTACAACTTTACGTCATAGGCATTTTGTCAAACAGTTGAAGAATCATTGAGAACCTTTCAATATTTCTAAGTTTTATGATTAAGAATGGCTACAACTCTTCTTTCAAAACATGGGAACATTCAATAGTCATAGAAACACAGTTCCAGAAAACACCACCTCCCACCCTCAGTATGTGTATTGCCTAAACCTAGTACGGGTATGGAATCAGTATGGTAGGAAAAGCATTTCCGTCTGCTTTTGGAAACTTGATGTTTTCGCACCCATGCAAAATTAGCCAAGCTACAATTTCTAAAAAAGGGGGTAAAATTGAAAAAATCTTCCGTTAACTATAAATTTAATCCAAAAAGATGAAGATATTTTTGTTATAAATAAACCCTCACAATGAATGATACAACATTTAATTTTGGCGAGTTCTTCTACACCATTTCGGCAAGTTCTCTCTAGAGTCTGCAAGGATTTTTTGGGGATTTTTGTTCATTGTTGGGCTTTTTATTTACAAAGGCTTTTGCTTCCAGATGTGGGCTTCAAATCCAAGCTTCTCGGTCTTGTTCCTACGCAAGTTTTTCCCTCCAGTCCAACATACAAGTATGTAATGTCCTTCAATTGGCTTGCGGCTCTGAGAACCCCTAAGTGTGGATGAACAACTCCGTGCGGCTCTCTTCGATGTCATATGGTCTTGGCATACCCGTACGGTATAACAGACACGTACGGTATTCTTCTCAGCCTTCCATACAGTCTATGAAGCTCCCCCTCTGTACGGTAACTCCTCACACTCACCCGTACAGTCTGCTTTTCTCCGTACGTCACCCTCTTACCCGTACGGTAATTGGTTCCTTTTATCTGTAGAGCATATAGCCCGTACAGTGACTCTACTTCACCTGTACGGTGAAGTCTTTCACCTCCGCCATACGATGGCAATCTCTCTCCCAACAACAAATACTTCGTACACTCGTACAGTGACACCTCTGTACGGTCACACAACTGCGACCCCCGTATAGTTTACATAGAATGACCCACACACTATCGATGTGAAGCCTACACCGTACGCCCTCCCAAGAGAGTCGTACAAGTGTAGAGCTAGTAATCTCGCCTCCGGAAAGATTGTTCAGTAATATAGCAAGGTGTATGGTACTATTAATATGTGAGATATGCAAAGATGAAATTCTAATGATGCCAGGAACAAAATACTGGAATGCTCTGATTATGAATATATTGTCACAATTACATCACGTGTCAATTGAAGATTTTACAAATACGGATCAACAGGCAAAATAGGGTGAGTTAATCCCACCGAAACTGCAAACACAAAATAGGGAGGATCTCGCACCTCCAAAACTACAACAATACTGAACTCCAACTAGAATTCACAAATACAAAGAAAGATATCAAATTCACATACCGACAACTACGCCAAGCACGACCTTATAAATGGGCTCAGAGAAACTTCCTGAAGGGTTACAAATGGGCCGACGCAGCAAAACATAAAACTAACTAATAAAATAAAAGGGCCCAAAAGATATTATTATTAAATTCGGGGCCATACAACCAATTTAATTATATCGGGGATATTATAGCCTTACAGGCCTAATAATTGCTTGCCCTCAAGCAATTGCAGACTTGGGTCCTCCAAGATCTGTTTGCCTTCCTATGTGGCATCTTCAAGTGTTCAATCCTTCCAACGAACTAAATACTCCTTGATGGTGCGCGACCTCATCTTTTTTTCTTTGACATCGAGGATCTCTGCGGGCTCTAGAATAAGTTTTCCTTCTTCATCCATGGGCAGAAATTCCTTAGAAACCGTGACACATTGACCGGCTGCCCTTTTAAGGCAGAAACATGAAACACGTTGTGAATCCGACTTCCCTTGGAAAGCTCTAGTTTGTAGGCAACTACACCCACCCTCCGAACCACTCTGGAGGGTCCATAGAAACGCGGCCTCAACTTCTCAGCACCACTTTTCTTCAAGGACGATTGTCAATACAGCTGTAGCCGGAGGTAAACCAACACTCCTACCTCAAAACTCCGCTCTACCATGTGTCGGTTGGCATACATCTTCTGTTGATTCTGGACCTCTACAGGTTGTCCTTAAGAGACATCAAGATATCCAAACTTTCCTGTAGCCAGTCCTTGGCTCTCGGTGTGCTATTGTCTCATAATGCCAAATCCACAAATGACGAAGGCTCATAACCGTAAAGTACCTTGAAGCGCAACACGCCTATCGACATGTGATAGGTAGTGTTGTAACAATGCTCTCTTAAGTACAACCAACGAACCCAGGCCTTCTATTGTGCTAAAACGTAGTTCCCGAGGTAGCCCTCCAGCCATTTGTTCACAATCTTTGTATGCAGGTGGTAGCTTGTACTCAGCAATAGCTCTGTTCCTGCCAACCAGAATAACTCCATCTAAAAGGCGTTGAGGAAACAACTATCCTTGTCATTGACTATGTTCCACGGGAGGCCATGCAAGCGGAACACCTCCCGAAAAAACAACTCGGCCACTTGAGCTGCTTGGCATCGTGTGGGAATGGAAAAGAAATGAGCAAATTTGGTCAAATGGTCCACCACAACATAAATGCAATCTTTCCCTTGCACTCTCGGAAGCCCGGTGATGGAATCCATCGAAATGCTCTCCCATTTCTTGTCAGGTATTGGCAGGGGCTGTAGTAATCCCGCAGGCAAGGTATGCTCAGATTTATTCCGTTGGCAAGTGGAGCACTCCCGCACGTATTGTCAAAACAGAAAAATGAAAAGGATTACACTTTCATTCATATGACTTATGTACTTCCAAGAAGGTTCTCATTGTCAAGTACAAAGTGAAGAGTATTATCAAAGGAAATTCATGCTTATTCAAATCGATGATTATATAACTCATGTGCCTTGGTGAACCGTGAAGCACTAAACTCAAGCTTGTTATTTTTTGTAGTTTTCTTTAATGTCACATCATAAAATGTAATATATATAAGCTTGGGAGGTAGTCATAGCAAAGGGTAATATATCATCTTGAGAGGGTGTGTCAAAGTAATATATTTTGTCACATTACTTTGTTATGGGATACTATAACATAGCTCAAACCCAAAACAATTCCTTACATTTCCCAAAAATAACCCATGGTGATTACTTGGTCTCTATCCCGGAGGGCTTCTCCAATTTAGACTTTGATGGAGCCAAGTTGGGCAAACCACACATTGCACAAAGCTGCGTTGTGATTAAGGACTCTACAGGTAATCTGATCTATGGAAATGCCTCCTTTTTGGTATACATACTAACAATGAAGTGGAATGAGAAGTTTAGTTAGCAGGTTTATGGGCAGTAGTATCCCAAAATAAAGACAAGTTGATAGTTGAAGGCGATCCAATGATTGCTATCAATGCTATTAACAAGGAGACAAATCCAAGCTGAAAACTCAACTGTTATGTAGAAACATTTCAAAGGTCTGGAGGAGTAATTTGATACAATCAATTTCACCTGTTGCAAGAAAAAAATCAATATAATAGCAGGCCAATTGGCCAATAAAGATATCAATCAAGAGCTGATAATAGCTATATAAAGCCACAAAGCAAGCACTTTGAAAAATTTAGAAACTCAACTTGCCTATAAATCCCCTTAACTATAGTGATCAACTAAAAGAATGAGAAGTTCATATTAATGGAGTCTAGCCAAACCATACTCTTGTATTAATGCCTCTTTCAAAGGAATCTAAAGCTAAGGCCAGGCTGGAAGTACTTTTGGAATGATAAATTATAATTTGTAAAAATGGCAATAATCAGTAAGTAAAAAGGAGGTCTTTTTATTAAGTGTGGCGAGGTGTGTTGATTAAAAAGTGTTTGCCATGAGGCATGAAAAGTTCTTAACCTGTATTGGTTCTTCAATAACCCGTTTGGGGGCTGGAATTAGACTGGAATTGGCATTATCTAATTCCGGATAATTGCAAATTCCATGTTTGGATCCATGAATAAAAATAGAATTGGAATTACCAAATTCTCATTTTGCTCCAAAATGGGCATATCAATCTTCCACCTAAATAGGTGGAACTGGAATTTTGAATTCCAATTCCAATTTTTACAAAAGCAAATTTAATATCTCATCAGATCCATGACATGATAGATGTGTAAATGTGTGTGTGAGCATGTATATGTGCGTATATGTGTATATATACACAAATGTGTGTATCCGTGTGTATGTGTGTATATATACACAAATGTTTGTATCCGTGTGTATGTGTGTATATATACACACATGTGTGTATATGTGTATACATGTGTGTATATACACACATATATGTGTGTATGTGTATACATGTTTGTGTATATACACATATATGTGTGTATATATATACACATACATGTGTGTATATATACACATGTGTATATATACACATGTATATATACATATAGGTGTGTATATACACACATACACATATACACATGTGTATACACACATGTATATATACATGTGTATATACATGTATATATACATCTTTGTATACACACGTGTATATATACACGTGTGTATGTATATATACACACGTGTATATATACACACGTGTATATAT
>MU228059.1:101711-113827 GCA_018584345.1 Thuja plicata | reverse complement strand
CCTGCCATCCGAGTACGCCTAGGCAGCGGCGCCAGATGTTTACCCGCTGGGGTAACTTAATTAATTGCAGAACTCAACATACAGAACATAATAGATATGAAGCAAATGACAAGTATTATATTCATTCCAAGTAAGCGATTACAACATAGTCTGTACATGATGCTTTACCCGAAGGTAAGACGAGTATAAAAAGGTCCGAAGGGACGCGACGGTTCACACCCGTGCGCAACTCCCTAACCGCCGGACACTAACTAATTCCACCCGAAACATAATTACGTATTATCCCGACAACACACGTGTATATATACATGTTTATACACACATGTATATATACATGTGTATATACACACGTGTATATATATACACATGTATATATACATGTGTATAAACGTATATATATACACATGTATATATACATGTGTATAAACACATGTGTATATATACACACATGTATACATACACTCGTGTATGTATATATACACACGTGTATACATACACTCGTGTATATATACACGAGTGTATGTATACACGTGTGTATGTATATACTATATATACACACGTGTATGTATACATGTGTGTATATGTGAGTGTATGTATACACGTGTGTA
Organism: Thuja plicata; assembly: GCA_018584345.1. NCBI lineage: Eukaryota > Viridiplantae > Streptophyta > Pinopsida > Cupressales > Cupressaceae > Thuja > Thuja plicata. The sequence goes on along the minus strand of MU228059.1, from coordinate 113,219 downwards.
TATATACATGTGTGTATATATACACGTGTATAGACATGTGTGTGTATACATGTGTGTATATATGCACACACACATGTGTATATATAAACGTGTGTATGTATATATACACATATATGTGTGTAAATATGTATATATACACAAATGTGTGTATGTGGAGTCTAGACACATGTGTGTATGTGTGTGTATATACACACATGTGTACATATACACACATATATATACATGTATATATAGTATATACACATGTGTGTATGTGTGTATGTGTGTATATATACACATATGTGTGTATATATACACATATGTGTCTATATATACACACGTGTGTATGTGTGTATATATACACACATACACACCGTATTCAAAAAATTAATAAATAAACAATTAAAATTATTTATGCATCTTCTCAGTCATCTTCCGGGTGAACCAAACGGGTCCAGCCCATAGTCCGGAAATCATTTCTAGGATATGTATCTTCCAGAATTGTAGCATCTTCCAGAATTGACCATATTCAGCATTTGGTATTCCAGCACCCAAACGGGCTATAATTGCTATGATAAGAGGATGGTTGAGCAAGGGTTTCCATTTAGTTTGGTATATAATAGGGCTTGGCTCTGGATATCTGTGAAAAATGGTGGACAAGTAGGAGGTGTGAGAAGGAGAGCAAGTGCTGCAAGGGAAAATAATGGATAGACGGCTCCAATGCATCTTCTCTTGCAATGACCCAATTCCGCTAGGGTTCATCAAGGGCACTCTTGGTGAGCAAACATTGTCTACAAGTAGAAGGTCAAAAACAGCCATTTACACAAATTTAATCACCAACCTTGTATTCTTCCTTCTAGATTACCATTACAACTGTGGCTCTTGCAATTATTCTTGCTAAACCAATTTTAAGGCATGTCATTAGATAATGTAGAGCTGGAAATTGTGATGAAGCAGGAGGCAATGGCCTACAGGTGCCAAAAGTGTTGGCTCTACTTCCACTCCAATCTGAGGAATGGGAATGTCAATGAACTAGCTGAATTGTAGAGAAAAGTATACGTTCTTTGATAATTTTGTGGCAATATGGGTAAAGGATTGGTTGGTCTACATGTCCACCACCATCAAGGTGAGAGTGATGTTGTTAATAATTTCACAATTCTGATGATTTGTAGCCCCTCTATGCGTAGCTCTCATCATCAAAGGCAGATTTGCTACAAAGTGAGATCCTATCTCTTGTGATTCATTGCAGAGGCAAGCCAATACATGAAGAGAAGACATGAGTGGAAGAGGTGGTAGATACAATATATGTGTCACCTATACCCAAAGAGCCTTGGGGGCTGTGTTTGATTGTAATGTTTAATCTATTTTAATTTTTTTGCCTTATTCTATTCTTGTTGGTTGGTCTATTTGGTTGTAACTACATCTAAAGCAGCTTTCGATTATGATCTAATCATGATTTGTTCAAATATCCTATGTTTATGAGATTTTTCTATCATGGGTGGGGGGCCCAATATAACCTGCACTAATTTATTTATTTATTTTAAACCATAGTGAGTACCTACCATTTGCAATTTCAAAGGCATTATATGCTTTGAAAGTTTAATTGTACTTTGAATGTGTAACATCATTCTTAATCACCATTAGCATGCATAATCTCCATGCAAGCATATATTAGAGCATGATTCCGTATCACTGTTTAGAAGTTGAAATTTACCTGTGCATTGCCTCTTTTTAATCTCCATTGACATGCTCTAATGTTTTATTGATGTAGAAAATGAACATATAGAATACCCATGTGAAAAATTATTCTCTTGTAGTGTGGATTACAGCTCTGGGATTTCCTTTACAAGAAATTATAACCAATGGCATTATACCTCTGAGCAATCAGACCGCAAGAAAGAAATTTAGAAAAAACCTTCATTGCTTAACAACATCTAGATATGGTAGACACTGATTGAGATTGTAAATTGATGACAGTTTTCTGGATCACTAGGGGCTGGCATGGACAAACTTTAGGTGAAGAAGGGATTGTGAAAGTCAGCATTTTTTGGTTCCTTTCACCCTTTCTTTGGCACATTGTATTCCTAACAGATATTAATAGAATGTTATTTAATAGGCTCAAATCCATGTAATGTCATAAGTTACAAAACCCTCCTGGCAAGGGTAACCCATGTCCACAATACCCCAGGTAACCCAAAGCCACGAAGGAAATTCAATATACATAAGTGATAATCAGATGTCTTCCTTCTCAGAGGTTCCTATTAAATCAATATTGCAATCATCAATAATGCAATTTAAAAGATTTTGGGAATCTAATGAAATGCTCACTTATTTAATAGTGTTCATCAATAGTAAATACTCCAAAGATGAAAAGTATAGGCTAAAAGAAATATCTTTCCTAATTAGTTAGAAGGGTCATTGCATGTTCAATTATCTTGATATACACAGAGCAGCCAATATCTACATATTTAAATTAACTATGAGGGAAAAGTAGTCTAACTTGGAAAAAGAAGGCAGTATGCATTACTTTATGTATATGAAAACAACCAAAGTAGCTTCACATGAGCGCACCTTTGGGAGCAGAATTACATCTTGCATTTGTCCTGTTATAGCAATAGCATCAGGCAGCAACTTATCGGAATTGGTAGATGAAATATTTAATAAACAGTCTTTAATTGCAACCTTTGAAGCCAACCACCAACTCTCTTGATCTTGCTCTGCACTGGCCTGCCATCCCCTGCCTTATGCCAAACACATAAATTGGATGACCATCTTTTCTATGATTACAACGAAGACTCAATTTGAGCACCAGAAAACGGAAAAGAAAACAACCTATAGAGATCATGATAATCTAAAGATTAATTTTTCTAAGGCTTGAAGTCCATTGAATCCATGTATTTTCATTTCTGCTTATATAGCTACAATAGCACTAAACTGAGAGTAGAAATCTATCACACATTTGTAAACTACTTTAAACAAAAGGTCCTTGTGGTGAAACATGACACGATGCAAATACAAACATCATGTAGAGTTCCTTGCTAAAAAAATTTATAATATTCCATTTTGGTGGTGCTTGGGTCATGTTACAAGTGTAACCAGTAAAGCAGTAGGATATTCCATGTCTACTCTACACGAAAACTATAGGACTTGTATATTCAAGTTCTTTAAAGTTTTTAAAAATACTCAAGCAAAAAGCATTTTTTGAGGGATTCTCACTGAGATAGAAAACAACGAAAGCCTAGATATAACTAATGCACAACTAATATGATAGAAATGGCATGAAATGAAAACAAAGGAAAAGACCAGTATACAACTTCTTATGTTGAATCATATAAGGTGGCATTAAAAGAATTGCAGTGTTTCTCCGAGTTTCCAGGATGAGGTGAAGTGGAGACATGGTTCAAATAAAACTAGAGACTAGACAACTCAAGAACACAGGGATTGAATAGATATAAACATAACTACACAAAATGTTGGCAAATTAATTAAAAGAATCGGCACAAAACCATGATTTCCAATTTTGAATAGACTTGCAATACAAAACTTGTAAATTTAGCAGAACCAATTTAATCTATTTCAGAACATATAACAAAACGATTCAATAGAAATTAAAGGCAAGATATGCTTAATAAATTCTACTGGACAAACAACAAATTTTAGATTGACAATAACACTGAATAGTAATTTCACCAATATACAAGCAAGAAATTTACCATTAAAGCCTCTCACTAAGTGCAAAAGGTAGTTATTTACACAATTTACAAACTTATATGAAAATAAATGAAATAAATCAACTGTACTTCTACCCTAGCTATGACTTATTGCATTTCATAGAAATTTTATTACAAGTTATTTGGTCCACTAATTCTAATTTGACATATCAATTCAATTGACAGTAAAATATTGCAATTATCCCTTAACTCTCACATTATGACAAGCTATCTTTAGCATGAGCTAAATATAGACTTCTAGAAAATGGCTCTAGATGATTCTGATTTAATAATATTTTCCTTTGTTTCAACGAAGTTTGGCAAAGCCTTTGATGCAACTCTATAAATTCACTTTTGCATTCTGAAACAAAACATCTTCTCTATCGATTTGAACATTGTTAAGCTTTTTGAAAGTTTGATTTTTCAGTGAACACCCTAGTTGATTGTGAACATTCTCTTGTTCCCTCTATTAATAAATCAACTTCTCCTCGGCTTGGTCACAAAAACAAGACATTGAATCATTTATGCAACTTCATTGCTGAAAAAAAATTTGAATCTCTGAAAAAACATCAAAGTGACAACACAACTTGGCAACCAAAGTAAAAAACAAAGTAAAATACTAACAAGCATCTCAATGCCAAGAAAAGAGGTACATTATAAAGAAAGAGGGAGCAATACTCACAAAATGGGTGTTTGACGACTATCCTTTTATATCACAAAACCTTCCCCTACAAATTGAAAAGAGGATTTCCTCGTACATTGTTTTAGCTTAATTTATCTCTTTCCCCAAACAACATGGACAGAACATTGCAACCAAATTACAAAATATAGGAGCCTAGAAATGAGCTACATTACTATGTTATCGGGTTCTTCTGAACCAATTCCCATTTGTTGGCTAAAAATTTTGCAAGTAACTAAGACTACAACTGGCAAAATTGGAACTTCAGACAGAAGTGTGTGAAATTTCTTTCTCCTCTCAGCAATAGGGGAGGCTCCCTTCTTACCATAGGTGGCTCCAACGGAAACTGAACTGAAATACAAACAATTTCTATTGCGACGATAATACCGGTAGCTTAAGGATTGACGCAAGAACAACACTTAAGACAACAGTTTACTTATAATAAATTGAAACAAATACAGGAACACAAAGTCTCCTGTACTTACTTCGAAAGATAATCCTGAAAATAGAATAGCGATGAAAGCACAAAGTCTTTCACAGAAAATCCTCTTTCTTAACAAAAACACTTATCACTGAAGCCCAAGTCTTCAGCTTTAAGTTATTACAGCCACTTCTATCTATATTAATCCTTATTCGTGAAGCACAAAGTCTTCAAAAAAAACTTGAATTAAAGCGCTCAAATGATACACACAAGATAACTATCAATTGATTAGAGAAAGGGTCAACGAATGCAACTTAAGAATAAGCTCATTGATTTCCAGATTGACAAGACAAAGTTTGTGAATCCTTGTTCCTTTTATTCAATTTAACAACTTTGCACAATGAAACTCAAAGTTTTCAAAATACAAGAGATTCAAGTATAGCTTTCTTGCACACACCAAAAGATAAAAACATACAATGGGCTCACTCCTTTATATAGGTGAGGAGTAGAGGAAAAGGTGGAGAAATAAAGGGAAACCCTTAATCACCTTTTGACTTATTCAAGATATCCTACTTGACTTATTCAATGTTACAAGGCCTAAAGCACTTACAACTTGATTACATGAGTCTACTATACAGGTAAATGTCCCCCTGTATTTACAACTTGCTCATACTCTACATGTAATTTGTTACAAAAACTACACTATTCCTACGAAAGCGCATAAAAAAAGGTGAGCGTCTGTGACACTCGGGAGTTATCTTTAGAGAGCATTCACAAGGGATTCGAATCTACTGAGAGACTCATGTACAATAGTTGGATCTGATGCACTTGTATGTTCTGCGATGACAATTGTTTTACGAACTATACCTGCACACCTGGAAATAACCTTGTTGTACTCTCCAAAGTTCTTTTGAAGATGGCTCAATAACACTTTGTAGCTTGTCAATTTGTCGATTGTGCTGAAACTAAAGTTATCTGCCTCAAGCTCTAGGCGAACAACCCTCGCGAACTCCGTCATAACAGCTTCCTCCTCAACTAGTTCGCCATTTTCAGCAACTACTCTACATGTCAGCACCTGAAAACCATCACTAATTATGTGCTCCTGCTCATTGCACAAATTGATAGATGCCTTTACCTCTATCACTAGCCCTTGGATGACCTGTGGTTTGTTGATCATTAAGTCTGAGAATTTGTAGTACATATCCACTGAGGAAATGACTTTTTACTCACGCAGTGCATCTAAGTCGGTGTCTAGCATAGTTTTCCAGGCATTCAAACCTTCTTCCAACACCTTCAATTGCTCATTGAAAGATGTACAGAGTCCATCAAAGCTCTTGACGGTCTCCTTTGCATGCCTTAATACCCTGTATGCATCTGGAATCATCTACACACCCTGTGACTCCAAATGACTGCACCAATCATCAATTGCTTTAGCTTTCCGCTCAAACTGCTCAGCATACCTGTTGAGCTCTTCTGGGAGAGAAGAAGAAATAGGATCAGCTTGTTGTGAAGAGTTGTTCATTTTTCAATTGTCTCTAGAAGATGAGCATTCTCTGCCTTCAATATGTTCTTTGTTTCCCACAGTCTATCATTCCTTGCTATAAGCGAAGCAACTGCATCTTGTTGACATCCCAACCGCGTTTGTTTGCCAAGTTCAACTCTGCTGAACTTATAATCTACAGTTTGAATTTCCTTAGTTGGCCTATCAACAAGTGGTTCTGCAATTTCAGCAAACTTGACTTCGTGCTCGTCTACTATGACCTTAGATAATATTTTTGCTTTCTTATTCTTCGAAGTTTTTGCCTTGTTGACTTGTTTGAAATCAAAATCTTCATGCGGAATCTCTTGTTTTTTCCTCTTTTGAGTAATAGAACTCAACCAAGGAGGTAAAGAGAAGGGAGAAGATATAGATGTTGATGTAGTAATCATGGTAGTTGTTTCCATATGTGAAATAGTTGTGACTATAGTAGGAGCTTCTGTCTGAAATGCTACTAGCATTGGATTACCTTGTGTTACTTCAACCATGAACTGCTCAAATTGTGCAGTTGTAGTATCTAGCAATGTCATGGATACACTAGTTGCGGGAGGAAACGTAGAATATGCATCAAACACATTATCCGAGCTATCAAATTGATACTCTGATGTATATGCAAGAGCTACAAAGGAGATAGGCATAGCAGGTGTAACCATAGCGAGATGCACAGAAGGAATATGCACTGTAGAGAAAGAATCCACATCTCTGTCCAATGGAGATTCGAGAGACTCATCTGATACTGGTGCAGAATCCAGAAGAGAAGTCATTATTGATGTAAGCATGGAATGTGATACCTCAGAAACAAGTTCCTGAAGCATCTCATCTTCACTTGATTCGATATGCACCCTTTCTGTTTCTACAACACTAATTTCCGGAGCCTTGACCGTAGCCTTGCCTCCTTTGATAGTAAGCTTTCGTAGAACTGGAGACTCTGATGTAGATGTTTCATCCTTCCCCTTGCCCCTGATTTCTGATATTCGGCCAACTGGACCAGCAGGATCAAAATTTTTGCCAGGCTTAACTTTTATGCACTTGAGACCCCTCCTTTTCAACCAAATATTTGTGTTAGCCAAGATGGACTGAAATCTATCCCAAATAGAAATGCTTTCTTTTACTGACCATGAAGGCAGCAAATCCTCTACATGATGTCTATCATAATCTGAATCAAGAATCTTTCCATCATCCTCAACACCATCAGGAATCTCTGCCAGTTTAAAGTCCACTATCTATTTTACAGTTAGCCTGCAAAAATCCATCTTTTTGATATCAACCTCCGTGCGCATGTCTATATAGAGGTCCTCAAGACGATGTACATGCACGAACTACCTTCTCATTTTATCATTCAAGCCTCTCCAATCAAAGAAACTCTTGGACATAAACTTCTTAAGAGTAATCTCTCGAAGTTCAAATTCCATGTTCTTAGCTTTAGGTACAGTATCTAGAGAGTAGCCCCCACTCCAGACCTGTAAAATGTTGATTGGTATAATTGTACCGCCGTGATTTATCATGCTAACTCCATCAAAATGATCTTATCTATGCGATAACGTGGCAAGGTATAGGGTTCACCTCGGAAGTAGCTGACTCTGAGATATGTAAAATTAGGAAATTGCAAAAAGAGGCGACCATACTCACAAACCTTATTCCAAGCTTCATCTGATACATGCTTCTTGGGAAGCTCTGTAATGTTCCTGACCTGGCGTACAGGAGGTGCAGGCCGTACGGAACAGATAGACTACACAGACTAGCCATACAGAGGAGGTAGGCAGACCGTACGGTGGATGGAGGACAGGTCGTACGGTGGAAGGAGGCAGGTCGTACGGTATGAAGAGCAGGCCGTACGGATTGGATTTGGCCGTACGTGCAAGAGGAGTTGGCCGTACGGTGGGAAGGAAGTTGCTCGTATGAAGGAGTGTTGGTCGTACGGTATGGCTGAGAGGTCGTACGGTTGTGCTTGGAGGTCGTACGGATGGTTCTGGGATGTATGGAATGCATCTTCTTCGCTGCAATGCCTTAGCAATTCACTACATGTTAATAGACACACAAGCAATGAAGTACCGAATAGGGAACAACTGCCAGGAAATTATATTAGGAATAATGAAGCACTTCGGATTTGCCAGATCTGATACAAGCAGGATAAACAGAGTAGGGTGAGGGTTGAATCCCACCGAAACTACAATAGGCCAAGTAGGGAAGGTCTTTCACTTCTGAAATGGCGCACACCATAACTCCAACCGGAATTCGCAATTACAAATAATAATATCAAAACTCAACATGACAAATACATCCTACTCGCCGGTCATAAATACCCGTCAGACAAACTCCCGAGGCGTACAAATAAAGCCGACACGACACACTAACACCTACGCTAAAAAAAAAGATGGGTCCGAGAAAAGCTAAATCGACCGAAACCCCAATACAAGATTATTTTATTTATGTAATAACGGGGATATTACAGTCCTCTCGTCCCAAAGATTGCTTGTCCTCAAGCAATTGTAGGTTCGGATGATCCAGAATTTGCTCGCTCTCCCTGGTAGCATCATCCAACGCACCAGAAATTCTTTGACCGTGCGAATCCTCAACTTCTTCTCTCAGGTGGTAATGACTTCGGCCGGCTCCAGAACTAACTTCCCTTCACCGTCGAGGGGTGATAAATCTTCCGACACAATGACATGTTGCCCCACCACCTTCTTCAAGCAAGATACATGAAATACATTGTTAATCCTGCTTCCTTTGGGTAGATCCAGTTCATAGGCAACCTCACCCACCCGTTTGGAAACACGGTAGGGCCCGTAGAAACGCGGCCTCAATTTCTCCTTCCCGGATGCCTTCAGGGACGACTGCTTGTATGGCTGAAGTCGAAGGTATACCAGGTCTCCCACTTCAAAACTCCTCTCAATGTGATGCCTGTCAGCATACATTTTCTGTTGATTCTGAGCCCGTAGGATATTCTCCCGGAGTGATCTTAGGATATCTATTCCTTCCTGCAACCAGTCTTTTGCCTTTGGTGCGCGACTATCTCCTAATGCCATGTCCACGAATGAAGTTGGTTCATACCCATACAAAGCTTTGAAGGGAGTCATTCTGATGGACATGTGATAGGTGGTGTTGTAACAGTGCTCCCCAGATGTAGCCATTTGACCCATATTTTTTGTTGTGCGGACAGTTTCTGAGATATCCTTCCAGCCACTTGTTTACGATCTTTGTCTATCCGTCAGTCTGCGGGTGGTAGCTTGTGCTGGGTGACAACTCGATTCCTGCCAGTCGAAATAGTTCCTTCCAGAAAGTACTGAGAAAACGACTGTCTCAGTCGCTCACTATGTTCTGAGGGAGTCCATGTAAGCGGAACATCTCCCGGAAGAATAAGTATGCCACCTGTGCTACTTGGTATTCCCCTGAAATAGCAAAGAAGTGTGCATACTTGGTCAATCTGTCAACCACCACAAAGATGCAATCCTTTCCTTGCACCTTCGGAAGCCCAATAATGAAATCCATTGAAATGCTAGTCCATTTCTGCTTAGGAATCGGCAGTGGCTGAAGAAGACCTACTGGCATAGTGTGTTCTGATTTGTTCTGCTGACAGGTAGCACATTCTCGGACATATCGGAGGACATCATTCTTTAAGCCTTTCCATGAAAACCTTTCCCTGATCTTCCTGTAAGTCTTCAAATATCCCTGATGTCTGGCCAAAGGTGAGTCGTGTATCTCCTTCAGAATCTTCGCCTTCAATTTGGATTCAGGTACCAAGTATATTCTTCCTTTGTAGTATATAATATCATCAACCACCTTGTATCTGTCATCTTGTCCTTCACCATCTAGCAACTGACATGCAAAAGTATTCTTGGAATACTCAACCAGCAGGTGTGCTCTCCAATCGGTTCAGATTTGAGATAAAGAGCATATCATTGGCTGTCTCGACAAGGCATCAGCCACCACATTATTTTTTCCCTTTATATATTCAAAGTCAAAATCAAAAGCCTGTACTTTACTTACTCACTTCTGTTGTCGTTCATTGAGTTCCTGTTGTTCCAGGAAGTGCCGAAGGCTGTTATGATCTGTATGCACGGTGAACTTGGCTCCAACCAGGTACTATCAAAATTTTGTCAAGGCGTGCATGATGGCGAGCATCTCCTTGTCGTAGATGGAATACAATTTCTCGGCTCCCGAAAGCTTCCGACTCTCAAATGCAATCGGGTGACAGTCCTGCATCAGCACGGCCCCAATACCCTCTCCAGAGGCATCACACTCCAAAATGAAGGCTCGGGTGAAATCTGGAAGTGCCAGCACCGGGCAAGAGCTCATGACTTCTTTGAGTCTTTCAAAAGTTTGTTGTGCCTGTTCGCTCCATTGGAATGATCCTTTCTTTGTTAGGTCCATCAATGGTGCACTGAGCTGTGAGAATCCCTTCACGAACCGCCTATAATAACTGCACAACCCGAAGAATCCCCGCAATTCTGAGAGAGTCTTTGGTGGTGGCCAATCCAGAATGGCTTGAATCTTTTCTTGATGCACTTGAACCCCTCGCCCACTGACAATGTGCCCGAGGTACAATATCTCCGTCATTCCAAACTCACATTTTGACCTTTTGGCAAACAAGGACTGTGATTCCATGATCTCCAGTATTTCATCCAAATGCTTCAAATGTTCCTCCCATGTCTTACTATATATGAGTATGTCATCAAAAAATACCAATAGACACTTACGCAGTTGCTTGCTGAAGATGTGATTCATACAGGATTGGAATGTGGCGGGAGCATTGGTCAATCCAAATGGCATGACCAGGAACTCGTAATGCCCATAGTGGCAACGGAATGTTGTTTTCTCCACATCTTTACCTCTCATACGGATCTGATGATACCCCGATCGGAGGTCTATTTTCGAAAATTAGACTGCACCATGCAATTCATCCAACAGCTCGTCGATCCTGGGAATAGGGTACCTGTTCTTGATGGTTTTCTTATTTAATGCCCGGTAGTCCACACACATCCTCAGAGTTTCGTCCTTCTTCTTGACCAGTATGATGGATGATGCAAAAGGGCTGGAACTGGGCCTGATCCATCTCTTGTCTAGAAGCTCCTGTATTGTTGTTTCAATTTCATCCTTAAACCTTTTAGGATGGCGGTACGGTGTGGTGATGACAGGTTGGGCGCCAGCTTCCATCTCGATAGTGTGTTCAAACCCACGGTGT
>MU228059.1:75271-95156 GCA_018584345.1 Thuja plicata | reverse complement strand
GTTGTGTTGAGTGGAATTCATTTGGGAAACTTTTGTCAATGGAGGATTATAAATATGAGCCCATTTGATGAGAAAAAGGCATCTGATTATTTGATTATCTTATTTGCTTATTGTCTTTGTGACATTCCTGAAGGTCTGATTTTTCATGCCCTTGCTGAAGTATAAGGGTCTGATTTCTAAGTGGTGTCTTTGCAAGTTTGCTGCTGAAATATAGCAAAATTGCAATTACTTCTCTATCGTATCTGTTGTGGCTGAGAAGAGAATTTATTTGCATCTTCCATTACTATTCAACTGTGGCTAGGAAGATATTGTGGTGCTGAAGAAATTCAGTGAACCGGGTTACGGATTTGAATGCTCTTTATATTTGTTGTTGTAGGCGTTTATAATCCTACTATCCAGGGGTTAGAAATTGGTAAATGTTGCTGGTGTTTGCTCTGAATACCAGATCTGGGCGCAAGTATCTCTGTTGTAGTACCATTATTGTCTGCAAATGAAGCGCTAGTATATGGAAATCGCAAAGGTTGGGGTTTGATTTCATGCGTCTCAACAGACAGTCTTTGAGTGGTGTTTGTGACTGAAGATTGGAGGGAGTTAGAGCTATGTACAGGCCACTTGTGACTGATAAATTACAACCTGCATCTCTTCCTTGATGGCTGTCGTGAATGCCATCATTAGCATCATTTATTTTTGTTGCTATCGCCTATGGAGGTTAGACACTTCTTGCACGTGGGGAAATAAAGAGCTCCAGCTTCCACGTTTTTCAGCAGACGTGGGATTTCAGAGATTAATAACAGGTTCCTTTTTATTTATCAGATTTTGGTTGAAACAATAATAAATTTGGCAATTGAGGGATGACTATACTCATATGTCTAAATGATTGATTTGATGCACATGTTCAAGATATATTTATTGGAACTTAATTTCAAACAATCAATTTCAATTATAAATTTGCCTAAATAGTGAATTGTTATCACTGAAATTTGGACCCTGTTGAGCAAACTCAGCAATCTAGTGACACATGGGAACACTTCTGGGTTGTGGGTAACCCGGAAAAGAAGTGAACCACAGGAGAAGGCCGGCTTCCTGGGTACTTCATCTAAACTAAAGCTTTTCAGAGGGAAAGGATTAGAAGGAAACATAAAATGAAACCTACTGTTAAAGGTGATCCACCGAACTGTTTCTTTGAGACTTAACAAAAACTAACAATATAACCAGTGACAAAGAGCTTCCTTACATAACTCAATAACACAGACTTTGCATCAACAATTTGAAAGAAGGCTAAAATGACAATCCCCAAAAGGAGAAAAGATTCCTCACAATTAAGAACTGATTCAACACAAATTTTCAACCTACAAAGACTATATTCTTCTGTAAAAGGCATCAATATGTGATACACAAAGACAGAAAAAAAAGATAAGGTACCAGCTATACTTCACTGCCAAAAGGTGTTACAAATCTGCATATTCTCAAAATGAGTTACAAAAACCCCTTGCTTCTGCCAAGAACTCAAAAAAAGTTACAAAACAGTAAACTGGAAGGAAAAAGAACTCTTTAACAATGAGGCCTCAGCTCATATTTATGCTTTTACATGCCAACTGCATCATTAATGCCAACAATAACTTCTAGGTCGGATGCAGAGAAAAAAGCCACTTTTGAGCCCTTCAAAGGACTCCAAAAAGGTGTAAAGGTGTCACCAAAGTCATGCCTCATCAATACCATTATAAATACCCTCCATAAATGCAGTCTTATCCTTCAAACAGGCCCATAAGGAGCCTGTGAAACGTAATAACTCCTGCAGACTTTAACAACTGTATTTTTTTTACTTTAAGGTGCTACCATTACTTTGCAAAATATCTCTTTGTTTGACTTTTTAAAAGTGAAATAAATAAATTATTTTACATTACAAATATTAAATGTTTTATAATTCATTTATTTAATAAATATCAGAGATATTGATTAGATAAATGAATTATAAGATACTTAGTACTTTTATTAATTTAATAATAATTAATACTTAATTTATAGTTTATTATTTCTGTAAATATTAATTACATTAATAATGTTTATTAAGTGATAATTTAAACCACTTAATAGCATTATTAATTTAATAATATTTGTTAAAATAATAAATAATAAATTAATTATTAACTATTATTAAATTGTGTAAAATAAAATACTTATTGTTTACTGTTTTTTTAAAAAGCCTACATTCCATTTTTTTGAAACAACATTAATAAAATGATGAGAAAATATCATTTTAATAATATTTATCTTTACTTCTTCCCTTTTTTTTTTATGGAAAGTATCAAAACTTAGTGATATTACATATCACTTACAATTTTTTTAAAATCCCACAATACGCACGGGAAAAAGATGGAAGAGAAAAAAAACAATCAAATGAAGACCAAAAGGGCTCATACTTAGTCGATTAGGGTAAGTGAGAACCCTAAGAAAAACATTTTCATTTGCTTCATTTGATCTTGCCGCTCCTCTGCCGAGGCGCCACCATGAGGAAGGGTTCGAGCTGGAATTGTAGGATTTTGATGGCTTCCTTGCTGCTGGCTGCCATGGATATTAACCCTTTGGATGTCTCGAAGCTTTGATGGAGGATCCTAAAGAGATTTTTACTTATTTGGAGGTATTTCTTGCTCAAACCGAGCTCTCTGAGAAATCTGTGCACTTTACTTTGAGCTTTATGTCCCCATAATGTGGCCACGCAACTTTTCCCTGCATATCTCTGTATTTTTACTTGGAACTCCTCATATACATGTCGTGGTTTCTAGGCTCTGGAATGAAGGTTATTGTTTACTGTGTACGTTTCAGAAGTGAAGAACCACTCTAAAAAAAATGCCTGTAGCAGCAGCATCGTATGCTCATTATTTATGCCTGATTGCTGATGTTCTTTAGTCTTTCTTGCAAAACATGGTGAGTCTCATATCCCTCTGGAAGTCGTGGTGTCACCATTTTGCTGCTGCCCTCAAACAACGCATTGACTGAGGTATTATCTATTCTGGCAAAAGGAGTTGTCAAGATGATCAATGACAACATATGTTACAAAACACGCACTATTCATTGTCACTAAAACATATATCTATTTATCACTTTGGATAGTGGTAACCCCATATCGAACAAGACCGCCACAGTAATGCAACCCTCCTTGCTGGAAATTAGATCTCTTTGTAACATTAATGCCTACTGTCATTTTTTAAACCCTTATACTTGCATTGTCTTTTAGTTTGCTGTCATTTGATCTTCATGATACCTGCATTAGTCTGAAAACATGCTCTCTTCTGTTGTTTTGGAAATATGGTATTAGCTTTTCTTGATAACTAAGGATAGTGATGTTGCTTTTGTTACTTCATTCACTTGGACAACATCCTCTCTTTATTGCCCAATTAACATCTCTGCTCTTATAATGGTGATCTTCATTTTATATATGCTTGTTGTTCCCTCTTTTATGACCACGCCATATGCTTGATCCGTGCTTACATCTTTGCAATGTTGCTTATCTGTACCCCTTTTTTCACTAGCTTGTCCTCTATTTTCTTTCGTGTCTGCTATCCATGATGACTTCATGCTGCTTTGCACAGTGAACACAAATTTTCATCCTTAGATTGAAATTCAAAAGTATGACTGTGTTTTTCCCTTTGCTTTCCACGGACTTCACACTCCTTATCACCATTATGACATGCATATCACAAGGCTCTATATTGCTGACTGTCCCTGTATTTAGACCATGTTGTGATCTTTGCTGCTATCTATGATGTCACCATGCTATGATGTTCTTGATGGATTGAACCCCAATATTGATGGCATCTTCATTATCTTAGCACGATGCTTTGACTTCTCCTGTAGCACCTTTCATGACTGTTATTGGTATTATTTTGTTTTATCACTGCCTATTGACATACCTATGATCTGGTCCTTCAAGATGATATATCTAGTAATGAACATCACCTATGAATGTGCAATCCTGTAACTTGTGATTGTTCTGTATTGATCTTCCTTTGTATTCATTGGCACTAACAAGGCTTGTATTACTCTTCATTGATTGCACACTGGTCACTGCGAGAGTGTTGATGTTTTGTAATTCTTATGCCCCAGTGATAGTGAACAACATTTGAGTGTCACGGTTATCAGCATTTTATCAAGACTCCACCATGATGCTCATTACCACTATATCATGTACTACGATACTCAAGTTGTGATAGTATCCTCGATCATTGCTTTTACATGGAATCTTTGTTTCAATTAGTGTTATAATCTGCTCTCTGTGGCCCTTCTGAGACTGTTTAGTAAACATTGTCTTCACTACCTCATAAAATGGTGTTTCCTTCTATTTTTGTGCATTGATTTTCATTGTCCATGATTTGAAAATCTGCTTGTTTAATCCACGAATCTGCTACTTGCATTTACATGACCACCATTTGCTATCAAACCTTTATTTGTATTTGATGTTTACTTGCTTTAATGAAGTCATTTGTACCTCTTTTCAGATTATCTTTCCTTATGTCCATTGACTTTATAACAGCAAATTATATATCTTAAATATCAGTGAGAACTTCTGAAGGCACTGACCTTTGTATTCATGATGGACTATTGTCTTTGGTCTTGCTGGGCTTCCTCGCTGATTGTAGTGCCTTGATCTTTTGTGACTCTTATTGAAGTTGTTGTTGCTGTTACAACATTGTAGAGACCTTTGTGTATCGTGATGATTAACGTTGTTGTCACCTCTGATAGAGCTGATATCTCTGAGTATCTTGTTTCTTCTCTTCACCTGTAGTAACAAGATCTCACGCAGGGAATAACAAGGCAGTTTCCAGAAAATGAATTATTTGACCATTCAAACATCAAAATTAAATTTTCTGGAAAAAATAAAGTTTATTCGTAACATTAATATCTTACTCCTCACCAATTTATAGAGCTTTACTAGTCCATATATAGTCGTACCGCTATTTTCTTTGGCTGCCAATTCTGGAAAACGTTTCTGAACAGGGTGTTGTTACTAAAACGGACATAACTCCATTTCTCCATGAAAATGACTCAAACTTGATTTGAATTAAAGTAGACTCAGAGACCTTTCTTTTGAGTATAGTTTCGTGCATTCATGTGTCCGTATAGAGCTGTACCATGTGTACAAAGTGAATATACCAAGCAAAAATCAGAAAATAGTAAAGTTGCAAATTAAGACTGTTTGGATTCTTATTAGTTTCTTTTCAAATTCACCATCCAAAATTTTGGTTGCATCCACTATCAATATTTGATGCTCTATCTCTTTACTTTCATTTCTGTAGCACGATTGTGTCACTCAACAGCATGCTGAGCTCTACCCTCGTGGGAGCCCAATTTTTTTCCACATGCTGAAAATTAAAAAATGAAGAATTTAGCAACAAGATCTTTACCTGTGTCTGCACATGAAGCAACAAGTTAGAAAAATAAATGTATATGAATCTTGCTGATAATTCTTGTCTTTCTCAAATTTCCTTGATAACTAGCTGTTATTATGCATATATGGAGCATATTGTATATTTGTAGATGCGGGTGTATGTAGTATATGATGACCCGACATTGCTTAGATCGCTAATCTAACATCATTTTATCATTCAAATGCAGGGATTATGAGCAGCAAGGAAGCAAGAGTTGGATGCAAGGCAAGCAGGAGGACTGAAGACTAGGCAAAGCAAAACAAGTTGGGCTCGTCATCCAGGCAATGACGAGTCACCCTTTACTACTTATGCCTTACTTTTCATAGCATCTAGAAATGTATAATGTTCTTTTCATGTGCATTATGATGGTTAGTCTCACGGCTTGTATGAGACAATATTCAACTGCTTTGTCAATAAAGATTGTTTTTCACAATTTTTGATCTTTGCACTCTTTTATGACAGCACTGCATGATGCAATGTAACAATGTAATCTTTTGCTCTTTTCTCTATGCATATGAATGTGATCCAGCAGAACTAAAAATGTACCTTAATTCACTTTAAAACATAACAACTCCACCTGATTGAGTTTGGTACCGAAAATCGGTAACATGAATTTGTTAGAAAAATTGAGTCAGAGCTAAACAGGCTCATTACATGAATTATATACATTAACAGGTGGGGTTTCAAAGACAACTTACATGCTTCTATGTAAAGCATATATTTATGCAATTTCAATCAAAAACCCCACTAATACATACAACTTTACATGTAACTTAAAGTTTTAATGAGGAATGTGTAAAGAGACTTTAAAAGTCCACATACACATTTAAAATTCATTAAAAACTATATGTAAAACTTCTCCGAATGATGTGAAATTTGAAAATGGGGTTCTAAACCCACTTTACATGTAAATGACATTTTGATTTCGTGCAATTAGCAATAAAAAACCCACTTTTGAAGGATTTTTAATAAGGACGTGCAATCAGGCAGAAAATCTCCACCTGCAGCATGCTTAATTCCTTAATAACTTGAGCTAGACAACTTCGATTGACGCCTAAGATAGCTCAAAACGAGCAAAATTCAAAATGCTATAATTCTAGGACAAAAACAAGACTAAAAACTAAACGTCAAACTACGAAAAACGAAGAAAAGACTTGAAGGTTACAAAAACCAAGTGCTTGTTGGCTGAGAAGACAAACTCATTTCATCAAGCAATAAGGTGATAAGCTTGACGGGAACCTTCAGAAAACAACGGTCTTAAGATGTAAAATCCAAGTCATATCAAGGGATGACTGATTATCTTAGACAAACATCATTAAGGACACCAAACCTTAGAGGAAACACCTACCAATCCATGAGAAAATTGCGTAGGGTTGTCCAATTTTGTGAACGCAAAATTGAGGACAACACCATTCCCGAACCCAAGAAAACCAAGCTGAGGAGTAGTTACAAGAGCACCTCAAGAGTAGTTGTAATGTCCCCTCTAGCCTAGGCCACGAATAAATAAATAAATAACACTAGCCTATTATTTTATTTGTCCCTCAAAGGCTAAGGCATTGAAAAATAAAAGTGACATGGAGATATTTAAATAAATGGCCAAAAAGCTATAGTTGTTGAGATGAATTTAATTGTTCACTTAGTTCTTCCCATGGAGGCAACTTAGATAAAGTGAAGCAATTAACATTAAGTGCCTAAGTTTAGCGGCTAGGATTGAAAAGGCAAGTGATTGACTACTTTTTTGGTTGGAGAGTTTATAAAGGAGTCGAATGGGATTTTAGGATTCATTCTTAACATGCGATGAAAATGATTTTCTTTTTGCAAGTTTTTCACAGTAACCTGCTCAAGACGCAAACCCTGTGAAGACCTATTCTTTTGGACAGAACCCCAGGAGAATGTGATGTCCCCTTTTCAAATAAGAATTTAATACATAATAATATTAAAATATTATAATAATATAAACAAAGATGATATAAGATTAAATAAGTTTTAATTAAAGATTTAAACTTATTATTAAAAGAAATAAGAAACCATCACAAGCCATAATCGATAACGCTAATATACTATTCATGCATGGTTAAATATTTACTTAACCACATTAGTGATATAAAATGTTATTATTAATCAATACAATCATGCATGGTTAAAATATTTACTTAACCACATTAGTGATATAAAATGTTATTATTAATCAATACAATATTATTGATTAATATAAATAATTAATAATATATTGTTAACCAATATATTGATCAATATTAATTCATATATAATCAATCCATACAATATTAATAATATTAATCTAAATATAGTCAATCAATTAACAATTAATCATTATAATTCATTGATCAATATTAAGCAATAAGTAATTAGTATTAATATTAATCTATAACTAATATTAATAATATAAATCAACGTATAATCAAACAATAATATTACTAATAAATATACATAAATAGTCTCATTTAATATTATTAAGGGTACGGGATTGGCCCTTTGGTGAAATGGTGGGGCTTCTTGCCTGTAGTGCCTACAACCAAGGTTCAAGTCCCCACGGGATCGCTCTCTATCGTGGAGAGTTGTTACCTTGACCCTTGGTGAAATAGTGGGGCTTCTTGCCTGTAGAGCTTAAGCCAAAGTTCAACAATTTTTAGGAGTAAAATAAGGATGGCGGAGCGACGGAGGAGGGAAGGCTTAGGGTTTCACACCAGGCAAGAGGGAGGGCAGAGAGAAGGCTTCGACAGGCGTGGCCCACGACGGTCACGGTTCCCACCGGCCAAGAGGTCAATCCCTGACAGTAGAATTTCGGACAGAACAGGCACGGAGTGGATTCAGCAAGGCCCGCAGCAAAACAAATGGGGTTCAGCGAGACTCTTCTTTGGCCGCAAGGATGGGGTGCATAAACCGACGGATCAAATATGGCGCCCAAAGGAAGATACGAGGTCTCATCACAAACCTATCACCAAAGAAAAACCGGAAACGACAGACAACCGGACTATTAGTGTTCAGGTGGAATCAGAAACTTGGAAAAATTGGGTACAAATGCTGAGGGCACGTGCCTTTTTCATGAAATGGGGAGGAGGATGGCAGGCCTACCCCAAAATCAGAAACTAGGTGATTGCCGAATGGGGCCCCCTCTTTGAAGTAAAAACCCTGCCGAACAGTTTCTTCTTGATCATAGCAAATACAAAGATGGAAAAAACCAGAATCACGTTTAACGTACCCTTCATGATGGGAGGGATTGGCCTTTACATAAAAGACTGGACTCCAAATTTCAACCCTAAACAGGATTCTATTGAGGAAGTCCCAATTTGGATTCGACTTTATAATTTGCCACATGAATACTGCCATGCCGATTTCTTCAAAATGATTGGCGACAGACTGGGCAAATTTATTAAAGCAGATGAAGCGGTGGACAAAACGGACTTCTGCATGTACGCTAGGATTTGCACCCTGTGGAAACCCCATCCACTCTTGCCGCATGCGGTGGAAGTTCGTACAGCCGAAGGATACTGGTGGCAAGAAATAGAGGTGGAAGAAACCTTGGAAAAGTGCAAAGAATGTAAGGAATGGGGGCATAAGGCAGAAGAATGCTTAGTTAGGCACAAAGGGAAGGGCAAAGAGGTTAATAGCCTGGAGAATATCTTGGCCCGTCTTATCCCGAACCCGGAAAAATTATCGGTGCCTCTTACTGAAAAGCAACAAGAAGAACACACCCACGCGGCCACTGAAGGGGCCCATGTGATAAAAGGGAATGAAAAGGAAAACGGGGGGGAGACTAGTGTGGATTGTGAACCTCTTGGGAAGGAGGCGGAGACAACCCTAACAGAGATTGGCACATCCACCCTAGTAGTTGAGGCCGCCCAACCAATATGCTTGTCACCACTGGCGAACCTGGACCGAGAACCAATGATGGAGAAGGATGGTGTCATGGAGGCTGAGGCGCTCTATAACAGCCAAGAGGGGCCCAGTGATGGATTTAAGGACATACATATGTCCCCGATGAAACAGGGGTCAGGAAGCCTGGAGTCAGATATGGAGACCATGGTCAACGAAGGTCAAACAGAGGACCTCCTGGGACTCAATGAGGAAGTCGGCATTAAGGAGCCACGCACGATCAAGCAAACAAAGTCGCAAATGAGAAAAGCCAATTTAGGAAGCCAGAAAACAAGAGGAAGGAAATCAAACCAGCAGTTACTAGTTGACGCAGGTAACACTAAGGAGTAAACAAAGCTCCGATCCGGAAGGGACCTTTTCCCTTCTGGGCAGCCATGAAGTTCCTTACCTAGAATGTCAGGGGTTGCAATGCCCCTGACAAGAGACGTTTGATCAAACGAGGGCTTGATCAAGCGAAACCTGATTTAGTATGTATCCAGGAGACTAAGTTAGATGGTGAAAATGCAGCAAAGGTTTTTGGAGTAAGACAAAAATGGTCTGGTTTTTTCGTAGATGCGGTTGGGGCCTCAGGTGGCTTGGGGATCATATGGAATCCCAGATTGGTAAAGGTGGAAGCAGTCGCTAAGGCAAGATACTGGCAACTGGCCAAGGTGAGTTCCTTTACGATTAATGTCTCAATTTTTTTATTCAATGTCTATGGTCCGACCAAATCAGAGGATAAATGTTGGGTTTGGGAAGAAATTGCCCTGGCCCTTACTGGTCTTGGGCAGCAAGTGGCAATCATAGCTGGGGATTTTAATGCTACCCTCGTTCACTCAGACAAGCGGGGTGGTAGAGGCAAACTAAGTAGGGTTCAAACAGACTTTCAAAATTTTGTAGTAAACAACAGACTGTGGGAGGTGATAGCGGGAGGAGGGAATTACACATGGACAAATAGGAAATCCGGTTTCCCTAACATAGCGGAAAAGCTGGATAGATTTTTCTTGGCAGGGTTCTACCCTTCGTGTTTGAGGCTCAAATCTTCGGACTGTCAGGATCGGATCATTTCCCGATTACACTAAGGTTCCATAAAGATGGGACACCACCTCGGAACCCTTTCAAGATGGAGAAAATGTGGCTAAGAGAGCCAGGATTCAAGGAGATGGTCACTCAATGGTGGTCTTTGGCACCAAAAGAAGATGGGAACTCGGCTTTTCAATTCTGTAAGAAATTGGGGTTTATTAAGCAAAAGTTGAAAACATGGAATAGGACACATTTTGGTGATATCTTTGCAGAACTTAGATTAGAGGGTCAGCTGGATGTTTTAAATCGCAAAGTGCAAGATGAAGGTATGGATGAAGTAGATTTCCTAACAGAAAAAGACCTACTGTGTAGATACAGTGAAATTCTACAAAGAGGAAGTTTTTTGGAGACAGAAATCGCGTGAAAGCTGGCTCAAAGCAGGAGACAGAAACACAATTTTTCCACAGTTCGGTTAAAATCAAAAGGAGTGTAAATAGAATTCTAGCTATCAAGACGGCAAATGGCAACATGACAGAGGAGAGTGAAGATATCAACAGGGAGGCGGTGGATTTCTTCTCCAACCTGTGGGGGGGGGGAAGGGGCCAATGATGATAGAGCCCAAAGAGAACTCCAACTCATCCCACGGATGGTCAAGCCGGAGGATAATCAAAAACTAACTGCCCCAGTGACGTTACCTGAACTAAAGGCGGTGGTTTTTGGCATGGGAGGTAATAGGGCACCGGGGCCTAATGGCTTCCAAGCTTTCTTCTACCAAAACTTCTGGGAGATGCTTGGGCCGAAGCTACTGGATGTGGTCGAAGAATCAAGATCCAAAGGTTTCATTCTTAAGGATTTCAACAATACAATGGTGACCTTAATTCCTAAGACAGAAAAACCCAGTACCTTCGAGGAGTTCCAGCCTATTTCTCTCTGCAACACGATTTATAAAATCATCACTAAGGTAGCAGGAAACCGCCTAAAGACAGTATTGGAGAGTTTGATATCCTGGGAACAGAGTGGTTTCACTCCCAACAGGAACATAGTTGATGGAATCATAATAGCTCACGAAGCAATCCATTCGGCCAGAAGCAGTGGACAGCGACATATGCTTTTAAAACTGGATATCAAAAAGGCGTATGACCGAGTGGACAGAGGATTCCTAATTGAGATATTAAGGAAATTTGGATTCGATGAAAATTGGATTCAATGGATAAAAGGAATGATAGGATCTTACAGAGCCTCGATTTTAATCAACGGCAGCCCCCAAGGTTTCTTCGAAACGACACGGGGAATCCGTCAAGGCGACCCAATCTCGCCGTTCCTATTCATTATCTTGGCTGAAGTGCTTGGGAGGGCTATATCAAGGAAAAAAGCCCAATGCATGTGGAAAGGCATTGAGATTGCGCGTGGAATGGAAGCTACATCACATTCCCAGTTCGCGGATGACACCTGTCTCTTCGGGGTGGCCTCAATGCAGGAAGCCATGGTTATGAAAAAATTCCTAGATACCTACAGCATGGCATCAGGACAAAATGTCAACTGGCAGAAATCTGCAGTGTTTTTCTTTGGAACGGAAGCTGGTTCGCAGAAGGATATTGCTAGAGCTCTTGGAGTTAGAATTGGCAGACTCCCTGGGAAATTCCTAGGCACCCCCCTTTTCGCTGGTGCAGATAAAACAGAGTTATGGACTGAATTGGTTGACAGATGTCATGCTAGGATGGACGGGTGGAAGAGTAAGTGGCTCACTTTGGCAGGGCGCATTTTATTACTAAAAACAGTAATCTCGGCAATGCCTATCTATCCAATGGCTTGTTTCAAGATACCAGCTAAAACAATAAAATGTATACAACAAAAAATGCGCAAATTTCTCTGGAATGGTGCACAGGATCAGGACAAAATTCCCTTGATGGCTTGGGACAGAGTCTGTAAAAAAAAAGGTGGGGGAGGAGTTGGAATTAGAAATTGGAAATTGATTAATGAGGCGATGGGAGCCAAACTGGTTTGGCAAATGTATTGCAAACCAGAACAGCGATGGGTGCAAGTGTTACAAGCCAAATATCTGGACTGTGAAGATTGGGAAAGAATCCCTACTATCAATAACCCTCCCAGAGGTTCGGCACTGTGGAACTTTCTAATAAGCTGCAGACCAGTAATTACGGACCACCTGTCTTGGAAAATAGGGGATGGTGGGAAAGCCTCCTTTTCGCAGGACTCTTAGGATGGGCAATCGGCTCTGGCCCAAGGTTTGCCGCCCCAGATCATCACGGCCACCGAAAGAGAATGCGGTACAAAGGTAAGATTTTTTAGATCTAACTTCTTTTGTCCTGGGTCAAGAACTTAAATGGAAGGAGACTACGGAGCTGGGACTCTCAGCAGAACATCAGGAGACCCTGAAGAAAATTTTGAATAGTCGAGTGGTCATAGCATCTCAGGATCATCACGAAGTGGTTTGGGTAGGTGCTAAAAGTGGCCAGTACTCGGTAAAAATTGGCCATGCCCTGCTAGAAAATGAGAGCCGAAAAGTGGAGTGGGAAGAAAAGATTTGCTGGAGAAAAGACTGTCTACCCAAAGCAGCTGCTTTCGCATGGTTGGGCAGGGAACGGGAAAGCCCTCACTGGGGACCGGCTAATGCGGTTAGGATTTGCAGGGCCCTTTAGATGCGTACTGTGTAATAAAGCGGAAGAGACGGTGGACCACCTCTTCCTAACCTGTGAATTTTGACAAAAGGTGTGGAGATTTGGACTAGGGAAACTGAACTGGCAAGGACCCCTACCTGATAAACTGGGTGAGTGGCTGACTTCGTGGCCAAACCCAAAAGGCTTGTCTTCATTGGCAGCAATATGACATGTCCTCCCATCTAGCACAATATGGCTGATCTGGAATGAGCGGAATAACAGAATCTTCTCAGAAAAAGCTAAAACAGTCAACAAATTTCTTGCAAGTTTCGAAATAGCAGTCTCAGAATCGGTGTCCAACGTGGCAGCACAAACCAATGCAAGTAAAACCCCCTTCACTAGAGCTGACATGTTAGTGCAGCGTCAATGGTCGTGGGTGAAGTACAGACCCGTTAATGGGAGTGGGAGGGTGCAACCTCTAGCTAGGGAAGAGGAAGTACTAAGAAATAGATGGAAACCACCATTCCCCGGATGGGTCAAAATAAATTTCGACGGTGCCTCTCGCGGCAATTCTGGTATATCCGGAATAGGATACATAGCTCGTAATGACAAGGGAGAGATTCTGGCTTTAGGTGCCAAAAGGTTGCGAAATGGAACAAATAATGAGTTTGAATGCCTGGCTGCAGTTGAAGCTGTCTTAATGGTGAGAAGACTCCAGTTTCGGAGAATTCACCTAGAAGGTGACTCTCTCCTAATAGTAAATGGGATCGCCAAGGGCCAAATGGACACATGGTATCTGAATAAGCATATTAGAAGAATTAGGAGCATGATGGGAGAGTTCGAAGATTTCAAAGTCTCACAGGTGTCGTGAGTGGCAAACGAGATGGCAGATAAACTTTCAAATTTGGGAGCTGATGGCTCAGTTGAGGATAAATTCGAAATCTTCGAAGACTTTAAGAATGAGGAATAAAAATTTAGAAACTACTAAGGGGAGAAACCATTGCCGAGGCTGATTTTTCAAAACCCGGGCATGGCAGTGTCATACCACCAAACCACGTAGCAGCCCTGCAGGAAACTAAGCCATGAATGCCGCCAAGAGTTGAGTGTGAGCTCGTAATTATTAGGTGCCCCCAAACCGAGAACTCACGGTAAGTGTAAGCCGAGACCGTACAAGCAGGAGTAAAGAGATATGATGCTTTTCTCTGCAATTTGATGGAAACATCATTTGCTTCCAGAGACTTCGGCGGCAAGTTTAAAAACAACTACGACATAAGCAAGGCAGCATTGTTTGAGACGAAAACGGAAACACTAGCGCAATGGAAGCTAACTTTTCACTTTCTACCAATGGTCAAATTCCAGCCTTTTAAGGCCCCATCACTATGAACAGGTTGAGCCATGTTTTCACAGAGGGAGACGACTTTTGGGCGGCCATAAGAGAAATCTTTGGAGAGCATTTTCTGCAGAATGGATGGCGACCGAGGACAAACTTGGATATCTCATCTCTGTTTGTGGCTCTCGCTCTGATGGTCGCGGAATCGAAGGTGGAAGTGAGGAGGGTAATCAGGCAATGCATGGTGTTAAAATGGGTGGAAGGTGTGGAGGATATTATTCAACGGGCGGAGGTAGGGCTGGGGCTGCGTATGGGTGAAGAGCCTTTCCGAATGGTGGGAAGAGGGAGCCGAGGTCTGCAACCGCTCGTAATCTGGTTAACCGCTAGCCCAGAAGATGTCCATCTGGCACGGGCTTTGAGCGGATGGAAGGAGCTGCTAGTGGCTCTGGATAGGAGCAAGGCGGAGAAGGAAAAGGTGGATGCTGAGCTCAAGGAACGCAAAAGGAAGATGACACCCATCAAGTCCTCTGCGGCTCTGGGTGAGTACGGCAGGCCACATGTCCGTCGTCAATTGTCAATCACTAGGCGGGGCGGAAAGGCTACAGCAACTAGGCGGGCCAGGGAGGAAACGACAGCTGGCACGAGCGGTGGAGTCGATGACAACATCCGAGTGGAGGCCCTCGTGGAGAAATGCGGAGCCTTTGGGAAATTTTCCAAAGAGGATGCTGCAAAGTGGTTCCGATAGTTGAACCTAAGTTTCTTTCTGGTGTGTCTGTCCGTAGATGTTTGTTAATAGATGTCTCTTTTGCTATAAAATATGCTATGACATAGCCGACCCTAGTAGTAAAATATCGAATGCAAGGAAGTTTTTTGCATTTTGTAAACGAATGCCATTTTTGGCCAGAATGTAACCTCTTTTCTTAATCAATACAAAAATCAAACATTACCCATCAAAAAAAAATATTATTAAGGGTACGAATGAAGAAGATTGGTTACATCAGATTAACTAAGTTTTAAGCAAATAATAAATATCGACTTGTAAAGAACCCATATTGACAAACAAGAATGAAGTCTAAATAGAGGAGAAATGGACTAAATATCGGTTAAGTCTTTGTATCGCCAAATACAAAAATAGTTATTAAATGTATGACAATTATTGAGGAGGATACCTTTACATAAAAAAACATGATATCAATAATTATGTAAATTGATGACAAACATAACTATACTAAGTAACAACAACTCATTTGAAGACGAGGAGGACATCAACATCGGTTTTTCTTGATAGTCGATTAGACATTAATTCTTCCCGCACCTTGATTGATAGAGGATTAACATTAAATGTTATCAACAAGCATAAACTAATGTCATTGACGATAATCCATTACCAGAAATTATTAATAACGAATGGGTGCATATATAAAACCAACTAGAATTAAGGCAGTGATTAAGAGAATTATGGAATGATGCAAGTATGAATATGGGACACGTCTTTCACCAAGTGTCTTATCAGTCCACAAATCATTTATAAAAGGCATTCAACATCTCTCAAACAAGAAAAGAAAAATAAGAAAAGAATACAGACAGGAAATACACAGCGGATGAGGATCGAGAACCAAGAAAAGGACAGTCAATAAAATATTGTAAGTTTATATATATATATATATATATATATATATATATATATATATATATATATATTTCAGACTTAATAAAGGATATTATAATTTGGATATATATATGTGTGTTTCAGATTTATAAATAAAGGTATAACTTTTAATATGCATTGTTTCATAAATCATTAGTAATATTTATATATATAGAGGTTCTTGAATTATATGTTAGAATATGTTGTTTATAGGTTCATAAGTAATTTATCATTAAATTATTCTTTATAAAGTTAAGTGTTCTATTTAGATCAAACTTAATATTAATTTTATAATCGAGAGGGAATAATTTTATGTGATCAAAATAATGGTTCCAGATACCATATAGAATGAATGTAAATTCATTGGAGATGGGATCTCGGAAATAAAGTTATTGGGTACCATAGAGAATGAACTTTGTTTTCATTAGAGATGGGATTCCGATATCTATAGGGGGGTTAGTGGAGATTGTCATGGTTTCCCTATTCTCAAGGTTTATACCCAAATAGGCAGGTTTGGATACCATATAAAATGAATTCTATATTCATTAGAGATGGATTCCTATCTGAAAGGGGGGTTAGTGGAGATTGTCATGGTTTCCCTAGTCTCAGGATTTATACCTAAATAGGCAGGTTTGGATACCACATAAAATGAATTCTATATTCATTAGAGATTAATTCCTATCTGAAAGGGGGGTTAGTGGAGATTGTCATGGTTTTCCCTAGTCTCAGGGTTTATACCTAAATAGGCAGGTTTGGATACCATATAAAATGAATTCTATATTCATTAGAGATGGATTCCTATCTGAAGAAGTGCTAGAGGAAATAAGTATAGTTTCCCTAGTCCGGAGATTATTATAATCTCATATAGGCAGTATATATATTGGTAGCCAGTCATATGCATATGCGTAGGCTTGGATAACGGTGTCTGTATCCAAGAGAACCTAGGAGCAGCGCTCTATGCGAAGACAACCGATAGCCTGATTGCTTAGAGTGGAATCTTATATCCCTCAAGCCGAGAATCAAGAATTCTGTGAAGCCCGACCTAGAGGCAGTCCCTAGGGTCAAATTCCCCTTACTAGCTTAGAATAGAGTAAGTGTCATATATATATTGAGTAATATTTTGTACTAACGTCGGTTTTGCAGGCAATTATATAAGGAGAATAACTAGGGACATTACGGAGAAGTTTAGCCTACCATTTTAGTGGTCAAGTTTCTCAGTCACGACCAATGTTGCATGTTTGTGGCAAGCTGCAAGCATTTTGGAAGGCACAAAAATTAATCTCATGAAGTCACATAGTGAAGGGAAGGTCTGCAATTGATTGAGGGCGCATCTTTGAATCTGAAATATTTGCCAGCCAACCTCAGTTTGGCCGCAGCACTTGATAATGGAGATGTAACCTGATGAAGTCCTTGGAGCACTAAGCATTCAGTATTATTACGCGAATAAGATCTATCAAACCTTGCACAGGGGAATTCAAACAAATTCCTAAAATCTGCATCAATACAGTTGTTAGAATTCTTTCTATTAGTAGCATAATCAAGTATGTAAAAACCTTGCTCTTTTTTCAATATCAGACCTCAAAAAAATTTAGTTTTCCTTGGGGTTTACTTATGTTTGTTTCGTATGAATTTCTACTGTTGCATGCTCAATTATTTTATTTCACAAAGCAAACTTGAGTTATCAAAACGAGACAAAACTTCAAAGTTGAACAAGTATCAATAGAAAGGATACTTCAGTGGTATCAAAGCCACAAATCCTACCAACCTTCGAGGTTCATTAGTGCATGTCAGCTTTTTCGATTGAATGTAAGATTTTTTGCATTGCATGGTAGGTTCTCACAAATATAACACCATAAGCAAAGTCAGGTCAGCAAATAGAGGAAGTTGAGGGCAATCTTGTTGTTGAAGAAATGGGTGAGAGGAGAGAAGAAAGCCCACCAAAGGCTAGGAACAATCAATTTAAGGATTTCTTGTCTGCCTTTGGCCAACAGTAGCAGCAACAAATGTTACAACAATTCTAGGATTGTATGGTCACAGCTATGTGTCAATTGAGAGTTGATCGTACAAGATCAAGAAGGTCTAGTAGTGAACACAACAAAAGTGAAGTCAAGCATGGAAACCAATATAAAGCAGCTTCTAATGTTGTGAGGATAGTGGATACAAGGTCTGTTCGACCATTACGTCCCACATTTTTACCCCGTCAAATTGAAAGAGAAACAATTCCAAAGGTAGAGGAAGAAGAAACACACATTGCAGATGGTGTTATGGTGGCCCATGATAAAAACATGAACCTTCCAGCAGATCTAAGATAGTTAATTAACATAAATCAGTTCATGAATCATCAAACGGACAAGGCTAGAAACTGTCTGGAAAGGCAAGATGGGATACCTAGAAGGCAAGTTAGGCAGGGCACTCAACTTGTGGAATATAAGGATGCATTGAATAAGATTTCTATACCAACCTTTGATGGAACTGGAAAAATAACAGTAAGGTCATGGGTTCATAAGTTAGAAGGTCATGGGTTCATAAGTTAGACACATTCTTAGCACTCAAACCCATGGAAGAAGATAAGGCAATACAGTTTGCTACCATGCACTTAGAGAAAGTGGCATATGAATAGTTGCACCGTGGGCTAATCTCATGATCATACCATGATATGCTCCTATGAAGAATTCGTTAAAAGGCCGATTATGTAAAGAACCGCACTTGGCTCTTCTTGAATATTCAATGATAACTTGTATACAATAACAAACTAATTTCCCAATAGACTATGCAAAGCTAAATTTGATAGCATAACCAGCAAATTCATTAACTAATTCAGTGAAATACATTCTGAGATTAACGTCTTTAATTTGACTTTACTATCTAGCAAAAATAAATAACAATCAAATGCTAACATTATCCGGATGGCACCTGGCTTACGGCAATCTCCCCATACTATCACGTCATGTGACGACAAGCCGCCACCTCCTCCAATGCAATCACGTCACCACAAATTGCAGACGTTAGAAGTTGACACTAGTTTGCCACCCCAATAATACCATGAAATTCTGATGATAAATCGATCTGCAGCAAATTCTTTGTTCTCCACTCTCAAAACCCTTCACAAACTCAATACAAAATGTTGTCAACTGAAGGTATTTGCTGTATAAAATTAGTCATTCAAATCTGAAATAAAAAGCATCCTTTCAACTTGCGAAAAATACATCAATAAGCTCAAACACTGTAGAGTTACTGTTCACGCGCCACTATTCACGCGTTACTGTTCACGCATCAAACTTTCAATGCTAAAAATTAATAGCCAGCCGCCAAGATTGCTTATATCAGAACCTTGAATTGATTTTCCTTCTTCACACAAAATCAACACTCCAAATCCAGAATTGAGACTTTCAACAATTCAATATACAACAGCATTGAATTGATATACAGACATTAATCCAACTTCCATCAATTAAATATACAACAACATTGAATTGATATACAGAATCAATTAGTTGTGAAATTCACCATTACAGGCAATGGCTCAAATCACCAGAAAAAGGAATCCGTCCTCAAAACCCTAGCTAGGGCAATTCTTCACAAACTCCAATAAAAATATGATTGCATAATGAATGACTGAAAGTGCTTTTTTGAGCAAAATATATAGCTTTTTCGAAAAAGCACTTTTTTAATATTTCACTTAATTGGCTTTATTAAATACTTCCACTTTATAATATAATATTATAAAGTCATTAGTTATTAAATTAAATCAATATAATTTAATTTAATAACACCTTTAAAATTAAAGCCACTAATCCGTCTCATTGCAACCATCCAACTTCTGACAAGCACCAGGACCAACTACCCAGCCAAAAATAGCCACTGCTAAAAATAGACTTACTATAAATAGTAAGTCCCTCAAACTGGAGATTCTCTGAAACTCGATCTTAAGATATCTGACGCTCTGTGCAGACACCCTGCCAATCCTGGC
>MU228059.1:59248-70890 GCA_018584345.1 Thuja plicata | reverse complement strand
ATTCTCTGAAACTCGATCCTAAGATATCTGACGCTCTGTGCAGACACCCTGCCAATCCTGGCCATACCAGAAACCCCACTTACTAAAAATAGTAAGTCAGCCAAAATGACCCGAACGAAGAGCAGACTTGATAAACTAAATCTCCAGAATGGAATCCCAACACTGGCTCCCGAATCTGACCCCCTCTAAACACCCGATTAGCTTGCGAGGGTCGCCAAACCAAGCTAATCCCGAAGTCTGAAAAACGGGGACATTACAGATTAATCACTTTGACAGAAAAGATAGAGAAGTCTATTGCAGGGAATTGGCTTAACTAAAGCAAGTAGGACATGTGGAAATGTACATCAACGAGTTCCAAAAAAATTCCGTCATGATTCCTACTATGTCACAAAAGAGAGTCATGATGATATTAGTGGAAGGCTTAAGTGACAAACTAAAAGGGTTGGTCAAGGCTCATAGGCCTAATACATTAGATGATGCTATTGGGTTAGCCCTTGACTTGGGGGTCACACCTTATCAGCCACCAAAGAAAAGTTTCAGCCCTTGGAAATCTAATAAAAATAGTTTTAATCAGCAAAAGAACTTCACTTCCAAGATTGATCAAGAGTCCAGGAATTAACTCAGAAAGAAAAAGTTGTGTTTCAATTGTTAGGAACCTTTGAAGCATGGACACCGTTGCCTTAGGAAAGGCAAAGCACATTTGATTGAGGTTGTTTCTGATGATGAACGGCAAGAGGAGCAGGAGGTCAGTACTAATGAGGATGATGCACAGGTAGACCAGCCACTGATAGAGTTGGAGTATACTTAAGCCAAAGAGACTCCAAACATTGCTACCCTTTTTGGAGTTCCTCACAACCGCCCTTTCCGGCCGAAAGGTGACCTTGAGGCACAACAGATGGTTTGCTTAGTAGACAATAGAGCCACACATAATTTTATTGATGAGGAGTTAGTAATGACACGTGGGCTTCAGACAAAGGAGTTTCCAAGATTCAGTGTCATAATTGTTGATGGTTTTCCATTGAGTTGCACCAGGGTGATTCCCCAGTTGAGCATTCAGATTGGAGACTACACCTTAATAGGTGACTTTTATGTGCCTGGGCTTAGCAATGTGGATGCCATTTTGGGTCTCGAGTGGTTAGAGTCACTTCAGTGGTATGTTCAGAAATTTAAACAAATGTAGTTGGAATTTATGGTAGATGGTAAGAAAAATGTACTTAAGGCTGTGGTAGAGGGTGATCCTCAAGTAGTTTCAGCAAGAAGGATGGAGGCTCTATTCAGACATGATGATGTGGAGTGGGCAGCCCAATTTTTTTTATCCAGTAAATATTTCCCCAACAGTGAGCCATAGTATCTTATTGATATCCAGACAGTGTTGGATAAGCACAGTCCAGTATTTGGGGATATTCATCCTAGTCGGCCACCTGATCGTGGGTTTGAACATGTCATTGAGCTTGAGGAGGGCACAAAGCCTATTATCGCGAACACCACTTTAAGGAGTAGATTGAAAAAACAATCAACAAACTATTGAAAATGGATCACATACGTCCTAGTTCCAGCCCTTTCGCTTTTTCAGTTGTATTGGTCAAGAAGAAGAATGGGTCGTTACGCATGTGCATAGACTACAGAGCCCTAAACAAAAAGACCATAAAGAACAAGTATCCCATTCCCAAGATCGATGAGCTTCTAGATAAGTTACACGGGGCCGTATATTTTTCTAAAATTGATCTTCATGCATGCTCTCAACAAATTAGTGTCCGAGAAGAAGACATACATAAGTCTGCTTTCCATTGTCACTACAAGCACTTTGAGTTCCTTGTCATAGAAATGAGCTACATTACTATGTTATCGGGCTCTTCTAACCCGATTCCCATTCCCATTCCCATGCCCAAGAAAACCAAGTTGAGGAGTAGTTACAAGAGCACCTCAAGAGCAGTTGTAATGTCCCTCTAACCTAAGCCGTGAATAAATAATGCTAGCCTATTCTTTTATTTGTCCCTCATAGGCTAAGGCATTTAATAATAAAGGGGACATGGAGATATTTAAATAAATGGCCAAAAAGCCATAGTTGCTAAGATGAATTTAATTGTTCATTTAAGTTCAAAAAAAGAGGGCCAAAATATGTTACAACGTTAACCTTTCCTAGGCAAATATTTCCATGGAGGCAACTTAGATAAAGTGGAATAATTAACATTAAATGCCTAAGTTCAGCAGCTAAGATTGAAAAGGCAAGTGATCAACTGCTTTTTTGGTTGGAGAGTTTATAAAGAAGTTGAATGGGATTTTGGGATTCATTCTTAACATGTGATCAAAATGATTCTCTCTACAAGCTTTTCACGGTAACCTTCTCAAGATGCAAACCTTGTGAAGACCTGTTCTCTTAGACGGAACCCTCGGAGAAGTTTAGCCAGCCATTTTAGCGGTCAAGTTTCTCAGTCACAACTAGCACTACATCTTTGTGGCAAGCTGCAAGCATTTTTAAAGGCACAAAAAATAATCTGATGAAGTCGCAAACTGAAGGGAAGGTCTGCAATTGATTGAGGGTGCCTCTTTGAATCTGAAATATTCTCCAGCCAACCTCACTTTGGCTACAGCACTTGATAATGGAGATGTAGCCTGATGAAGACCTTGGAACACTAAGCATTCAATATTATTGTGCGAAAAGATCTATCAAACATAACACAGGGGAATTCGAATAAGTTCTTGACTTCTGCATCAATAAAGTTCTGCGAATTCCTTCTACTAGTAGCACAATCAAGTATGTAAAAACCTTTCTTTTTTTCAATATCAGAACTCGAAATATCTTAGTTTTCCTCGGGGTTTACTTTATGTTTGTTTTGTGTGAATTTCTACTGTTGCATGCTCAACTATTTTATTTCACAAAACAAACTTGAATTATCAAAACAAGACAAAACTTCAAACTTGCACAAGTATTGGTAGAAAGGATACTTCAGTGGCATCAGAACCACAAATCTTGGTAGCCTACGGGGTTCATCAATGCATGTCAGCTTTTTCGATTGCATGTAAGATTTTTT
Source organism: Thuja plicata (assembly GCA_018584345.1). Taxonomy (NCBI): domain Eukaryota; kingdom Viridiplantae; phylum Streptophyta; class Pinopsida; order Cupressales; family Cupressaceae; genus Thuja; species Thuja plicata. The sequence goes on along the minus strand of MU228059.1, from coordinate 67,858 downwards.
GCATTGCATGGTAGGTTCTCACAGATATAACACCATGTAATGTACCCACGGCACCCCTAATCCAATTTCTTCAGCAAACAGACGAAGATTGAAGGTCGTACAGTGTGGCTGGTCCTTACAGTTAGACCTGGCAGCCCCTACGGTGGTCTAGCAGTCCCTGCGGTGGAACCTGGCAGCCCCTACAGTGGTATCGCGGTCCCTATGGTGGAACCTGGTAGTCCCTACGGTGGTCTAGCAGTCCCTACAGACGATGGAACCTAGTAGTCCCTACGGTGGTCTGGCAGTCCCTACGGTGGAACCTGGCAATGCCTACGGTGGTCTGGCAGTGCCTACGGTGGAACCTGGCAGTCCCTACTGTGGTCTAGCAGTGCCTACGGTGGAACCTGGCAGCCCCTACGGTGGTCTTGCAGTCCCTACAATGGAACCTGGCAGTGCCTACGGTGGTCTGGCAATCCCTACGGTGGAACCTGGCAGTTCCTACGGTGGTCTAGCAGTGCCTACGGTGGAACCTGGCAGTGCCTATGGTGGTCTGGCAGTGCCTACGGTGGAACTTGGCAGTGCCTACGGTGGTCAGGAAGTCCGTACGTGCTATGTTTGCCCCTCGGGTTTGCTTCTTTGCTGCAACGCAATTGCTTAGCAATTCTCCAGAAGTTAACAGATGCATAGAACAATGAAGTACCAGAAATGGAACAATTGCCAAGAGGTTATATTATGAATAATGAAGTACTTCGAATTTGCCAGATCCGATACAAGCAGAACAAAGCAGAGTAGGGTGAGGGTTGAATCCCACCGAAACTGCAACAGGCCAACTAGGGAAGGTCTTTCACTTCCAAAGTGGCGCACACCAGAACTCCAACTGGAATTCGCAATAATAATAAAATATCAAAACTCAACATGTCTACAACTACCTACATGCCGGGCATAAATACCCCTTGGGAGAAACTCCCGAGGGTTTACAAAAGAACGTCGACCCAGTAAACACCTACGGACAACAATTAAATAAAAAGGGCCCCCCCCATTAATTAATTAAAGGTCCTTAATAATATTTCTTTTGAATAGGGACCAAATAATTAATTTATTCTTTATCAATTTGGGGACATTACAAATCCTCGCCGCCCAAAGATTGCTTGCCGTTAAGCAATCCATCATCGAAACTCCAGGATCCCAAACTAAGCGCTGGCATCGATAACTACATCTATTGAAACCCCCATGTCGCGTCATGACCACGCGCAAGCACCTGGAAGTAAGTGAGAAGAGTAAAGCTCCATCAAGCTTTCGCTGCGCCACTCTGATATAAACATTGCCATGCCCAAAGTCACCAGGATCCCACTGAAGACAATCATCACGTACATCGATGCTCAGATCCCAAGCCAAACACGTACGTTGGTCGCAGTATCCGTTGAAATCACCGTGCTGCCACAGGATCACATGTGTATAATTTGATTCAGAGACGAGTAGACTGGCATCAAACTTCCGCTGCGACACTCTGATATAAACATTGCCATGTCCAGAGTCACCAGGATCCCATGGAAGCCAATCATACAAAACATCAGTGCTCAAATCCAAAGGGTAAACTCCATAATCAACTAACTGTAAAGGTTTCTCATCCCCAAGAGGCTGATCACCCACTGGTAGAACAAGAGGTTGATCACCCACTGGTAGAACCGGCTCATTCGGAGGATCATTAATGAAATTTGTATTTCCATCAAGTTTATCATTGGGTATTGGCTCGATGATATTTGTGCAAACACCTTCTTTCAGCATCCTTTCCTTCATCTTGGACTCGGGTACCAAATAGATTTGGTCCTTGTAGTAAATGATGTCGCCAACCTCCTTGTATCTGTCATCCTGCACTTGACCATCCAACAGTTGGCATGCGAAAGTATTCTTGGAGTATTCGACCAACAGATGTGCCTTCCAATCAGCTGAGACCTGAGATAGAGAATATATGGCATCGTCGAGTGTCATAGTGTGATCCAAGTCAAAACTTTCAATCTTCCCAACAGGCTGGCAAGATCACCAGCTCTAATACCACTGTAATGTACCCACGGCACCCCTGATCCAATTTCTTTAGCAAACAGACGAAGATTGAAGGTCGTACGGTGTGGCTGGTCCTTACAGTTAGACCTGGCAGCCCCTACGGTGGTCTCACAGTCCCTACGGTGGAACCTGGCAGCCCCTATGGTGGTCTCGCAGTCCCTACGGTGGTCTAGCAATCCCTACGGTGGAACCTGGCAGTGCCTACGGTGGTCTGGCAGTGCCTACGGTGGAACCTGGCAGTTCCTACGGTGGAACCTGGCAGTTCCTACGGTGGAACTTGGCAATGCCTACGGTGGTCTAGCAGTGCCTACAGTGGAACCTGGCAGTGCCTACGGTGTTCTGGCAGTGCCTACGGTGGAACCTAGTAGTTCCTATGGTGGTCAGGAAGTTCGTACACACTATGTTTGCCCCTCGGGTTTGCTTCTTTGCTGCAACACAATTATTTAGCAATTCTCCAAATGTTAACAGATGCATAGAACAATGAAGTACCAGAAATGGAACAATTGCCAAGAGGTTATATTATGAATAATGAAGTACTTCGGATTTGCCAGATCCGATACAAGCAGAACAAAGCAGAGTAGGGTGAGGGTTGAATCCCACCAAAACTGCAACATGCCAAATAAGGAAGTTCTTTAACTTCTGAAGTGGCGCACACCAGAACTCCAACTGGAATTCGCAATAATAATAAAATATCAAAACTCAACAAGTCTACAACTACCTACATGTCGGGCATAAATACCCCTTCGGAGAAACTCCCGAGGGTTTACAAAAGAACGCTGACCCAATAAACACCTACGGACAACAATTAAATAAGAAGGCCCCCCCCCCATTAATTAATTAAAGGTCCTTATTATATTTCTTTTGAATAGGGACCAAATAATTAATTAACTTAATTAATTTATTCTTTATCAATTTGGGGACATTACACACCAGAAGGGGATAAAGTTAGCAAATAGAGTGTTAAAATTTTGATTAAATTGTTAATAGATGAAAATAGATGCAATTTTAATTTTATTATCTTTGATCTATATGTTTGCTAACTGATTTTTAATTCTTGCAGAATTCAGATCGAATGTATTGGACTTGCATTGCTTGGTGTATATGCTTTTCGTCATTTGATCCATGAGAAGGATATATATATGGGGAGCCATGTTGATAGATAGACACGTCTCCACGTGTGGAGACATGTCTCTCTATCGGCATGTCTCCCCACAATACCTCTTAAGCATAGTAAACAATCTTACACCGATTCATAACCGATACTAATCGGTGTGAGTATAGAGATTAATCCAAACTGATACAAATCGGTGTATGAAATATGTTTAGTCAAACCGATATTAACCGGTGTTAATGCCAAGTTATATTGATGCCAAATCAATAAAGATAATACATCAATTATAATCGGTGATTAGAATATGATAATCAATATCGATCTCTTTTTGAATCAATGAACATAGTGATTGATTAATATTCAATCTAGAAGCATTTCGATCATCAAATTTATATAATGAATTTGTATTTGATGTCATTAGATCTTTGAATATAAATCAATATAATTTGATCAATCAATAATATTAATATTCTCTTTAATTATGAATACATATATATATCAATATACATAATAATAATATCAATTATTATTATATATATTGGTATGTATATGTGTATGCATAATTTAATCTATTCTCATAATATTAATATGATATCTATTTTATCTTATCGAAGCTACAAACATCAACATAGAGGAAGTTGCAGGAAATCCTATTTTTGAAGAAATGGGTGAGAGGAGAGCAAAAAACCCACCAAGGGATATGAACAATCAATTTATCGATTTCCCGACTGCCTTTGCCTAATAGCAACAACAAATGTTAAAACAATTCCAGGATTGTATGATCACAGCTATTGGTCAACTGAGAGTTGATCGTACAAGATCAAGAAGGTCTAGTAGTGAACACAATAGAAGTGAAGTCGGTCATTGAAACCAAGATAGAGCAGCTTCTAATGTTATGAGGACAGTGGATACAAGGTCTGATCGACCATTATGTCCCACATTTTTATCTCGTCAAATTGAACGAGAAACAATTCCAAAGGTAGAGGATGTAAAAACACACATTACAGATGATGTTGTGGTGGCCCATGATGACTACATGAACCTTCCAGCTAATGTAAGGCAATTCATTAACTTAAATCAGTTCCTGAATCAGTGAAAGGGCAAGGCTAGAAATCGTCTGGAAAGGCAAGACAAGAGACCTAGAGGGCAAGTTAGGCAGGGCACTCAACCTGTGGAATATAAGGATGCATTGAATAAGATTTCTATACCAACCTTTGATGAAAGAAAAACAATAGCAAGGTCATGGGTTTATAAGTTAGACACATTCTTAGAATGCAAACCCATGGAAGAAGATAAGGCAATACAGTTTGTTACCATGCACCTAGAGGGAGTGGCATATGACTAGTGGCACCATGGGCTAGTATCTCAATATCATGCCATGATACAATCTTATGAAGAATTTGTTAAAAGATTGATTACCCGCTTTGATAGAAAAGATATAAAAGTCTATTACAGGGAATTGGCCCAACTAAAGCAAGTAAGACGTAAAAACTTACATCAATGAGTTCCAAAATAAAAAAATTCGTCATGGTTCCTAATATATCAAGAAAGAGAGTCACAATGCTATATGTAGAAGGCTTAAGTGACAAATTGAAAGGGTTGGTTAAGGCTCATAGGCCTTATACATTAAATGATGATATTGGGTTAGCCCTTGACTTGGAGGTCACACTTTATCAGTGACCGAAGAAAAGTTTCAGCCCTTGGAAATCTGATAAAAAAAGTTTTAATCAGCAAAAGAACATCCCTTCAAAGATTGATCAAGAGTCCACGAATGAACTTAGAAGGAAAAAGTTGTGTTTCAATTATAAGGAACCTTGGGAACCTGGACATCGTTGCCTTGGGAAAGGCAAAGCAGACTTGATTGAGGTCGTTTGTGATGATGAAGGGAAGGATGAGCAGGTGGTCAGTACTAATGGGGATGATGCACAAGTGGACTAGCCACAAATAGAAATGGAGGATACTTCAGCCAAAGAGCTCCACACATCGCTACCCTTTCAGGAGTTCCTCACAGCCGCCCTTTTCGGCTAAAAGGTGTCCTTAATAGACAACAAATGGTTTGCTTGGTAGATAGTGGAGCCACACATAATTTTATTGATTAGGGGTTAGTAATGACACGTGGGCTTCAGACCAAGGAGTTTCCAAGATTCAGTGTCATAGTTGCTGATGGTTTTCCATTGAGTTGCACCAGAGCAATTCCCCAGCTGAGCATTCGGATTCGAAACTACACCTTAACAAGTGACTTTTATGTGCCTGGGCTTAGCAATATGGATGCCATTTTGGGTCTTGAGTGGTTAGAGTCACTTGAGTGGTATGTTCAAGACTTTAAACAAATGCAGTTGAAATTTAATGTAGATGGTAAGAAAATTGTACTTTAAGGCTATGGCAAATGGTGGTCCTCAAGTAGTTTCAGCAAGGAGGATGAAGGCTCTATTCAAACATAATGATGTGGAGTGGGCATCCCAGTGTTTTGTATCCAGTAATCTTTCCCCAGCAATGAGCCACAGTACCATATTGATATCCAGATAGTGTTGGATAAGCACAATGCAATATTTTGGGATATTCCTTCTAGTTGGCCACCTAATTGTAGGTTTCAACATGTCATTGAGTTTGAGGAGGGCTCAAAGCCTATTACCATGACACCCTACAAACACCCGCACCATTTTAAGGAGATTGAAAAAACAATCAAGGAACTATTGAAAATGGATCACATACGTCCTAGTTCCATCCCTTTCGCTTCTTCAGTTGTATTGGTCAAGAAGGATGGGACGTTACGCATGTACATAGACAACAGATCCCTGAACAACAAGACTATAAAGAACAAGTAACCCATTCCCAGGATTGATGAACTTCTAGATGAGCTACACGGGGTCGTGTATTTTTCTAAAATTGATCTTTGTGTAGGCTACCATCAAATTAATGACTAGGAAGAAGACATACATAAGTGATAAGATTGCTTTTCGTTGTCACTACAGGCACTTCGAGTTCCTTGTCATGCCATTGAGACTCACAAATGCACCAGTAACATTTCAGTCTTGCATGAATCAAACATTCCATGAGTAGTTGTGAAAATATGTTTTGGTTTTCTTTGACGATGTATTGATATACAGTAAGACATGGAATGATCATTTGCAGCATTTGGATGTGTTTTTGAGTATCATGGAGGCACAGTCGCTATTTGCGAAGGCTTCCAAATGTGAGTTCGGAAGGTCTGAGATTCTTTATCTGGGACATGTGATTGGAGTTAATGGTGTTAAGGTACACCAGGAGAAAATATAGGCAATTTTAGATTGACAGCTTCCCAAGAACATATCAAAGTTGAAAGGCTTCTTGGGTTTTTGTTGTTACCACAGAAGATTTGTGTGAGGTTTTCACAATTGGCCTCACCCTTTACAGATCTTACAAAAAAGAGACCATTTCATTGGTCAAATGAGGCACATGTGACATTTGATAAGCTCAAGGAGGTCATGAGCACATGTCCAGTGTTGGCACTACATAACTTCACACAGTTGTTTTTTGTTGAGTGTGATGCATCAGGTCAAGGAGGTGGTGCAGTTCTGATGCAGAACAAGCACCCTATTGCATTCGAGAGCAAAAAACTATGACAAGGAGATGTTGGTCATCATGCACACGCTAGCTAAGGTAGACAATATCTAGTGGGTGCAAAATTTGTTGTGAAGACTGATCACAATAGTCTTAAGAATTTCCTAGAACCAAAAGATCTCAATGAACGGCAACAAAAATGGGTAAGCAAGATTCAAGCATATGATTTTGATGTAGAATATGTCAAGGGGAAAAAGAATGTTGTTGATGCCCTTTCTAGGAAACCCACCCTTTGCTCTCTCACTCAGATTTTAGCTTATTGAAAAAATCAATTGCTATACTAAAAACATTTTTGCTTGTCATTTGGTTGATGGATGAGTGCAGGATGACAGGTATTTTGTAGTGGATGATGTGATTTATTATAGGAACATAATTAATCTTGTACTAGGATCTAAATTGAAGGACAAGATTGTGAGGGCACTACATGTTACTAGCAAGACATCCATGTTTCTTCAAAAAATATCGTCAAGTGCGTGAGAGATTCATCTGGAAGGGTCTTAAGGACAATGTGTTGCAGCATGTTAGAGAGTGTTCGACTTGTCAATAGAACAAGTCAGAACACACCAATACTATAGGCCTTCTTCAGCCATTGCTTGTACTTGAACAAAAGTGGGAAGGAATATCCTGGATTTCGTTACAGGACTTCCACGAGTTTAGGGGAAAGATTGCATCTTTGTAGTTGTGGGCAGGTTAACAAAGTATGCACATTTCTTTTCCATTGCTACAGATTATTCAGCACTTCAGGTTGCGGATTTATTTTAAGGGAGGTGTTCAGTTGCATGGTCTTCCTAAGACCATAGTTAGTGACCAAGAAAGCCGATTATCAATATGTTTTGGCAGGAGTTGTTGCAATTGGCGGGTACATAATTGACACCAAGCACGAACTACCACCCTCAAACGGATGGACAGACATAAATTGTAAACAGGTGGATTAAAGGCTATCTTAGAAATTATGCTTCAAGACAGTTGCGTGCTTGGATTAGATGGCTTCACTTAGGTGAGTATTGTTACAATGCCACCTTTCATGTATCGATTCGCATGTCTCCATTCAGGGCCTTGTACGGGTTTGATGCATTATCTTTTGTGGATTTGACTCTTGATGATAGCAAGGTCCCCCGTTCAAAAGAAACAATGCAAAACTATCAGGATATTCTCAAGACACTGAAAGATAACATTCAGCATGCTCAGAATCAACATAAAATGTACGTAGACAGGCATAAAGTTGAGAGATCATTTCAGGTTGGGGACTTGGTTTTCTTGCGTCTACAGCCATACAAGCAATCCACACTAGAGAAGAGTGGTGCAAAAAAACTAAAACCAAGTTTCTATGAGCCCTACAGAATACTGAGGAGAGTAGGTGAAGTTGCATATGAGTTAGAACTGCCATAAGGCAATAAGATTCATAATGTTTTCCATGTCTCTTGCCTTAAGAAGGCATTGAGCCAACATATAGTTGCATCTCCAGAGCTGCCCCCATTTGATGAGGAAGGGAATCTAGTGCTAGTTCCTGAAGGTATTCCTGATTTGTGAAAGAGGAAGTTGAGAAACAAGGTGGTTTGAGAATATCTGATAAAATGGAAGGACTTACCAATTGAGGATGCTACTTGGGAAAGTGAACAGATTTTGCAGCAACCTGATATGCAATTGCTGAGCAGGGGTGGACAATTCAAAACAATCTCAATCAACCAATATTGCAATCTATCAAATATCCAATGGTGGGTTTTGCTTGACAAGCCTTCATTCTTATAGTAGTCCTTCACAACTGGTTTTTCAATCATAACCATAGTTACACCGCCCTGGGGGACGGGGGGACGTCGGGACGGGGGGACAAGTTTCCGGGCAGGGGGGACAGAGGGGCC
>MU228059.1:16199-38238 GCA_018584345.1 Thuja plicata | reverse complement strand
CTTGTTGATTGTGTGCATTTCAAGCTATATGTTAGAGAAAGAACTGCTTTGGGAATTATATCTCATTCCCGTGCAGTATTACAATTTCTTCATAATTTTGATATAGGGCATTCCCCTCATTCTTCTAAAAGTTAAATTGCATTTTTTCCTCTTGTCTCTTCACTGGGGGGAAAGAGGTATTTTATCCCAGTCTTCTAGGTTCTAGTTTTCTCTTAGCATATATGTTGCTTTGAGTATAATTGGTTATTCTTTCTACATTTTATCCTTACAAATTTTCTATTTTTGGCACTCACTTTCTCTTTACTCCAACAATCTCTTGATATAATTTGATATATCCCTTGCCTTTACACCTGGGGGGCAAGGCACTTTCCTTCTTCCTCTATCTAAGGATTTATTTTCCTTAACTTAGTGGCATTTGTTTATCATATAACATTATTTCCTTATAAAGATATATGTTTTTTACTATGGATACCCTCTTATATGAGAGGTGATTGTCCTAGGTCATCACCTCTTCTTTATTTTGCAAACTATGCTTTTGATAAACTCTTGCTCTTGCTTTGAGTTAGAGTTTGATGCCTTCATCCTAAAATTCCTCTTCCTCTTGATTACAGGGGGCTTGTTGATTGAATCTTTGTTCCCTCTTTTCTTTAGAAGATGGCATTTTATCCTACGCCCTCCTCTAGGGTAGGGCTCTTGTTGATAAGATCTCTTCCCTTTTTGAGGATCCTTTTTTTCATAAGTGACATATCCATTTCATGATTATCTATGTTCTTGGATGTAAGGGTCAAGGCTCTTCGCTAAGAATATGGTATACATTGTTGTTAAGTTGTATATCTCCTTACCTTGTGAAGTAGGTATCCTCTTTTCTCTTCCTTATACTGCCTAGTGGGTAGTCATGATAAGGAGGGGGGCATATATAAGGTCTCCCTTGTGCTATAGTTTACATTTATTTACATTTTGCAACATGCTAAATCCTCGGAAGGTAACGCACATAAGTTTCTAAATCCTAAAGGGACACGTATTTTTACTTTTATTTTTGCTAAATCCTCAGAAGGTAAGGCACATAAGTTTCTAAATCTTGAAGGGACACGCATTTTTACTTTTATTTTTGCTAAATCCTCAGAAGGTAACACACACAAGTTGCTAAATCCTGAAGAGATACACACCCTTTTTATTTTACAATATGCTAAATCCTTGGAAGGTAACGCACATAAGTTGCTAAATCCTGAATGGACACGCATTTTATATTCCATAGTGATACAAGAATGTGGATCTATGGATATTTTGAAAGCCATCAGAAGACACATTTATAATTACAAGCATAGTTTATGGGTGAACCTGTTGGGCTCTCCCTCCTTGGTGATTCATGGTAAGGTGGACATCTTACTAGGTGAGGTAATCACTTTTTCTTTTCTCTCTTTTTGCTTTCATGCTAGTAGGATTAGATCATGAAGCTATGTTATCTATAGTGTTGCTCTGGTCTTGCTTATGTAATCATGTATGTTTTCTATAATTGATTGCTCTTTACTTTCATATCTTTATGTATGTATGTTGAGTAAGAATCCTTGGTCTAGGGGCTCATGTCCTTGACTTAGTGATATTCTACTTCGTTGCGATCCACCAGTGTCTTTCTTCTAACTTTACCGTGAGCATGTTTGATTTCTATACTCCCGCTAAAGTGGGGGCTAAATGTATAGTCAAAAAATGGAATCACTTCCACGGTAGACTAGTTTAGCCTTCTGAGTAAGTGGTTTGGGGTCATATCAAGCACCTTGAATGGGTTCCTAACTTTGACCTAGCTTTCCCCCTGTTCTTCCTCTCTTTCCCCTTCTTTCCATCCAGTTTTTGACATCCTGGATTGCAGATCTGAGGTCTTTGACCTTAGGGTCAGGGTTGACCTTTTGGGTCTATTTCAACCTCAACCCTAACCTAGGTCAAGTTTGACCTCGACCTTGACCTAGGGTTCAAATCTTAGGGTCCCACAGTTTCTGAATGTCGGTCTTTGCAAAAGTTATTTTCCCGCTTCCAGGTCAGTTGTTTCGGGTTGTAAAGCGGTGATTCCTAAATTATATTTAACATAGGTCCACTTCTAGGGGCATGAGTCCAATTAGAATTTAATTCTCCTATGTATGCCTCCTTAGAAGATTGTGCCCTAGTTTCATATAAAAGGAAGCCTTCTCCTCTCATTTTCTCTAACAATCATCAAGTAAAAATAAGTGTTATCAAGCGATCAAAGCAATCCTAAAGTTACAAGCATTAGGCATCATCAAGCAAGAAGTTCAAGCATCCAAGTTCTCTATTTAAGATCAAGGATTCAAGTTTTCAAGCCTTTGAAGGGATTTGGTTCAAGCCTTCAAGATTTATCATTCAAACCCTAGATCTAGCCATCATGGTGGTGTGATCTTCCTTCAAGATCCTTTGTGCATCCTCAAGACTCTTTCATTACTTCTTCAAGGTGGATTCCAAGCATACAATCATGGAGGTGTATGGTTTTTATTGAGTCCAAGCTTTCATATTTACATACTTGCTACATTTGAATTACAATTACATATCTATTCAATATCATAGCTTCATTCTTAGATTCAATTCTACTACTTGCTAGCATTATATACTTTATTGATTTCAAGGTTAATTCCTAAATCGGGTTTTGACTAAGGCAAACCCCTCCCCCACAAAAAACAAACCTCTTTTTCTTGTAGGTACAGGTTCGGGACTGTGGATTTGGACTCAGATCTGGATACCCTTTTTGACTTTCTTTTAGGCTCCGTGAAAAAAAATTTTGTCGAGGCTGTGCAGGTCAGGGTCAAGATTATTGGGTTAGGGGTGACATTTGTGGGTCAAGGTCGACCTTTTTTGCAAGATGGTGTTGGATCGGAAAAATATTTCTGGGTTTTGTTCATCTCTACGTTTCTGTTCTGGGTCATCCTTCAGATTTTCTAGAAATAGTCTACATACCTCAAAAAACAACATTTTCTAGATCTGCAATACTTTAAGGTTTATTTTTCTTCTCATCCTTTTCAATTATTATAATCTATCATATCTACATTTTCAATTAACAGAATTTAACATCCTCTTCTCTTATCTCATTTCCAAGTGGTTGATTGATTTGTGCATTAATCCTTCTCTTGGATTGATAAACTTGGATCTTTCATTTGTGCATTTGGGGAATAAACAAGGAATGTCTTATCTTCTCCTTTATCATAATTATAACATACAATCCAAATAATTCAATTAAATGTAAAGTAAGGTTAAGGAAATCAACACATCATAAACATAAACCAAAACCTATTACATCCTTTTCCAACCTTTTACAACAAAAAACTTATGTTAGGAAGTAAAAACTGTGGTGGGGATGATACCCACAAAATCTTCACTATCTGCAGATTGGAAGGTGTCGGTTAAGGCTTACAATTTGATCACTTATGATGATCTACCCGATTAAGAGTATATGTGGAGACTTTTTAAAGTCTACTGGGTTAAGAGCTTTAGCAATACTGTTGAGTGTGCACTCGGTTAAGAGATTTGTAGTTGGACTATTAAATCCACCTTTCTTGAAAGGATTTTTACACTTTGCTCCACTTGTTAGAATGATAGAAAATTACAATTTGACCTGGTAAATGAAATCTCCTATTGCTAATATAGATCCAATTAAGTTTACATGAATAAGATTATCACCTAATGTGATTGAGTAATACCTCTGATTCTCGGTAGCCTCTATTCTTGGTTCTTGCTAATGAAATTCACCTTTTGTTATTCTAGTTCTTGAAACTTTCAATATGATCCATAGATGTGCTCGTAGGATTCATTCATCCTCTCTTTCATAATCACATCCTTGTATAATGAATTATTGCATCATCTATTTATAAGATGGGTTGACATCATCAAGTTTCATGAAAAACAATGTTAACTCTAAGATCAGGTTTACAACTTGTACCTTGATCTCTTAGTCTATGTGTTTTAAATTAGTTAGACTGATTAAAGCACTTACATTCATGTTTCTTGTCCCTAAAGAAATGCATTTAAAAAAAAATCAAAATTCTATAATAGAATAAGACTGCTTTATCTGACATGGAAGTCAGGTCCACTTTTGGCAGGCTACAACTGATTCTTGGTTCTTGGTGGTCGATTATGCTTCTGAAACCAGTTGACTGTCTTTCAATTTTGTTCTCTCAGTTGCTCTTTAACTGTCTCTTTAGTTTTCACTTTATCTGTCTCTCAGTTTTCACTTTATCCTGCACATTGGGTTCCTCTTTATCTTTCTACTTTGCAATTTTGGTGTACACACAAAGTTGTGTCGTCAGTTCTCTTTGTACTTAGTCATTTTGGTGATCTCTTTATATCTGATTTTCGGTTTGCTCTTTGTTCTATCTTTTGGTGTATGCTTACCGAAAGTGTTTTTTGCATACTAATGGCAAATTAATGTCATCAATCTCCCCCTTTGACATTAGTATCAAAAACTGATATGTGCAAAATACTAACAAAATATTAAATATATACAACATATATAATCCTTAGTCATTTAATGACTCCCCCTATGTATATGTCAGTATATCTGTACATATGATATCTTTCCTTCTGTAAATACATATACATATCATTTTCCATCTGAATATATATCATTTTCCCCATATGAATATGCATATACATATCATTTTCCTATATCATTTGCCCATATGAATACATATCATTTTCCCCATTTTTTGATATTAAGGGTAAAGGTCTATACCTTAGAGCTTATAAAAAATGTGAGAGTGTGAAGACTTCATGTCTTCCATCATTTTCTCCCATTGTTCTTTTAAGTTCTCCAAAGCCATGTGCTCGAGTGTGATCTTCGAGTGCATGTCATAGATGTTGTTTGCTACAGACATCTCGGGAGTTGCTATCAATTGGCGTGTTGAATTGATGTGTTGTTGAAGTAGTGTAAGGTTCAGTAGAAGTTGAGCTTGGAGCTTGGTGACTTCTTCCCTGAAGTGTTTCTCTGCTTCCCACAGTTCTTTCCTTAACCTTTTGATCTCAATGATCTTCTCATAATTCAACTTAATTGCATTGTCTCCATCGGTGGTTAAGCTTTGAGCATTGTTAGCTAGATCTGTATCTAACTTTGCTATATTTTCACTATTCTCTTTAGTGAAATTTTCCAATGTGCTTAGTTGTTGAATCAAGGTTATAGCTTCAGTTATAATTGGATCTAATTCAGTAATGAATTCTGATAGCTTTACCTTGTTGACTACCACTTCTTGGCTAATGTTCTCAATTAGTTTATGATGGTACTTCAACTCAGCTCTCTCTTCAATTGCCTTCTCTACATCAATATTTTGTGTTCTTATTGCTTTGGTGAGAGTGGTTAATTGATCAAGAATTGGCTTTGTTCTGATCAATATCAATATCGGGTACCATTGAGTCTCGATGCAAGATGTCCCTAGTTGTTTCCAGTACCATTGAGTCTCGGTGTTGTTTCTTCAACTTCTCATGTAATGCCTTTCTTTGGCATATTTCACTGTATTCTTGTAATGCTTCAAAATCAAGTGTAGTTGGGTCACATTTTGGTATCTCAATAATTTCATCCAAGGTGACTTACAACTTATTCTTCTTTGATTTCTTCTTCTTTTGTGAAGCACTTGAATGTAAAACAATTGCCAATTTCTTAACTTTCTCAATTGTGCTTGATGAAGTTACCTTTTGTGCTTGTTTTTGATGTTGTGTATCAGTTTCAACTTGTCGGGTGTCTGTAGACATCTCTACATTCACCTTCACATTGTTGGTAGCACTTTTTTTGGTTTCCTCAGGAGTTCCATCTTTAGGTTTATCTCCTTCATCAGTGTCCTTAGCTTCATCATTCTTTGTTTCTGCATTCTTCTCTGTTGTATCTGCATCTTCTTGTTTTGAATCTCTTCCTATAACCTTATCAGTATCGGTTACTATTTGAGTGTCTTTGATGTCCTTATAATCATCGATGTTGTCTTTCTTTTCCTCTTCCCCTACATCCTTAGGAGTATCTTTTTCAGGTGACTTGTCTGATTCTTGCAGAATATTAATAACTTGTATCAATATTGGCATGTTGCCTGGTATGTTCACCTGTGCAGTATCAACTGTTGTTTCCTGCTCATCGGTCGTGTCCTTTGTAATATTGACATCTTCATCTTTATTTACTTCCTCTACTGGATCATCGGTTATGTCAATGATAGTATTATCCATAATGTTGTCATTTGTGGTGTCAGGCCATGACTCATTTGCAACATCCATATTTTTTGTTTTTGGTTATGTCTTCTTCTTCCTTGTCTAACTCAACAGATGTATCATCTTGTGTATCTTTTATTAAGATCTTTTCTTGAGTTTCCTTATCAACATCTTTTTTTTGTAGGTCTTTCTCGGGGCTTTCTTCCTCAGCAGGTCTATTTAGAATTTTACACCATTTCTTATGGCTATCCTATTCAAGCTCTATAAGCTTTCCTTCAAGAAATTTATAGGCTCTCAACTTCGGTGATAACTCCTTTTTGTATTTCTCCATCATCTCATCTATTTCTTCCTTCTTGGATTGATAAGGCATGAGAGTAACAAGTACTATTTCTCTTATTTCCTTTTCACTCTTCAAAGCAAATGTCCATCTGGAGTATAGTCTTTCTAAGAGTTCCCTCAGTACATTATTGCTTTCAAATTGAATCAATACATATTTGAACTTGTACATTTTTTCTATGATGGAAACTTCAACTTTGTTATGATCTTCTGGATCTAGTTTCAGCCATCTTCTAATCTTAGAATTTGTAATAGATCCTGAATTTGCAATAGATTTACAAATGTCATCAATAGTTTTTGGAGATTTAAGCTTGACATTTTCTTCCTCTATAGCTTCATCTTGCTCGATGTCTTCAATATCTTCTCGGGTTTTGATGAGATTTCTCACTCTTTTGTTTGCACCTCTCTTCGGTGTGGCTACTTTCCTCTTGTATGTTCTTACCTTTCCTTTCTTCAAAGGTGAAGGATTTGAATGCTTAGATGTTTGGCTTCTTGTTCTAGAAGCAGTTGTGGTCCTTGGATTCTTAGTTGGTGGAGGAGGTGGTGAATCTGACTCTGTGGCTTTGGATTCATCATTTTCTTTAGCTTCACCGATAGGTATTTGTCCTTCAATTTCTTCCTCCTTTTTAGTTTCTTCCTCCTGCTCAGTTCCTTCCTCTGTTGCCAAAAATATGTTCTTGAGGTTCTTTACCATTTTGTCCTGTTTCCTGAAAATTTTCTTAACAACCAGGCCAGATTTTATTCTTGTTTTGGCCTCCTCATATGTTCCAAACTTGGGTTGTTTCTTATCCAGTGGTTCATTTAACAAGGCATCAATTGCTTTAGATGAAAGATCAATGTTTATCTCATATTCTAATGGTTGAAGCCATGCTATCCTCGGTACAACAAGCTTGATATAAGTATGATCTATATCAACTATAAAACATAATTCATCTTTATACTTCTCAATGAGTTGTTCGGGGATCCTTACCCTCTTTTGCATTCGCTCTTTGAATACATTAAAGTATTCATCCATGACTATTTCAAAATTATCTCCCAGTGAGGCTATGTGTTCACTGATCTGCATGGTGATTGGTTTTGTGCTATCCCATTTCACATTTCCTACCGATGGGAATGTTTCTTGAAAGTAGAAGAAAATGCACATTATGAGTGAGCCAAACTTACATGTGTTTGACTTCGCATTCCTGATAGTCTTTAGATTCTCTTCTAGTTGATTTAGTAGAAGTTCTAATAAGTCCAATTATGTTCCCTTCTTCAAAATCTTGTAAGTTGTGTCCACTGCACTAGATGCAATGTTGTTCATTCTGCTGGCTTGGAAGAATTTGTAGCCTAGAATGCATGCACCAACTTTCATCTCGTCATCGGTTATGGTGGAGACTTTCAATCCTCTACCATCCCATTTGGCTCCTATGAGCTTCTCAGTCTTAGCCTTAGGTGGATGCTTTAGTGCTTTTACCTTCTCGATTATAGGGTAACCGACGACCACATGGATAACATCTTGGGTTATCATCTTCGGTTCATCTAGCAAAAGTTTATGATTGTGCATTCGGCTTAGTACTAACCGAATCCACTCAATTTTGAAAACCTTTGGGAACATTAGGGAATTGGTGAGCCCTTTTACTTCTATATGTTTATGTTCATCTTTTAATGACCCGTCTTCATTGCATAACTTCTTATAAGCTTGTTCAACTTCTGAATCGCCTATTTCTGCAATCTTGCAGTGTATAAATGCTCGAACGTCATCGACAAGCAAAATCCTAGCTGGTATTCGCGAGAATGCTCCCGCATTGTCGGGTTGTGAGGCAACCTCAGGATGAATCTTGTAGTTTGGTTCCTCACATACTAATTTCTTGACAAGTTTGAACTCATCCTTCTTGGTGTTCTTTGATTTCACAGTTCTTGTTGTCGTGGCCATATTTCAGAATTAGGGCTTTTTGTGAAATGTGTGAAATAGAGTTGTCAGTGGTCATAGAACTTATTGTATACACCTGTAATGATTTTTGATCTGCGTGGAGTGCTATTGGTTGAGTTGTGGTCGCTCTGTGATCCTGTTGCTTTCTGCTCAAAAATTGCTCTTTGTTGCTCTGCTCTGGTCGTGGTGAACAATGAGACTGACTAGTCACCTTTTTATAGTTGTTTGACCTAAAAAGTGTGTCATAAATGCTTACCAACTCCTCGGTGTGTAAAGACATAATTCATCAATTAAGACTTCAACTTTCCTTCGGTGACCATATGATGTTTCAGGCAGTCGTTATACCTCTTGCTTTTACCGATGGGTTTCGATATTGCAAACCACTTGTTTATTTTGCTCGGTTACCGACGAGGCTCAATTTATACTAGAAACTTTGCTTTTAACCGACACTTCTCAGTAAGTGTAGGCAGTCTCAGCTTTGAGTGTGTACCAACAGATTTGGGTATGTATGCCCGATAGCATAGTTATCACAGATTTTAACAATTAGTACCATGATGCATCTTTCTTATGCTAATTTGGCATTTAATCAATCATATTATGGAACTGATGAAAAATAATAACATGGGTAATGAAGTTCCATACTTACTTGTTCTGCTTAGGTGGGGGTGGTGATATCATCAGATCCATTGGATAAGGTGTCACCATTTACATTGCTCGGCCCAACTTGATCATTGTTTGAATCTTTTCTCCACATTTTGTCTCTTTCCCTTCGGATGTCTTAAATGGTGTTTTCACTGGGATATGTGCTGGTCTCTGTCATTCGGTCTCTGTAGTCTTTCTTGAGATGACCAACTTTATGATAGTGTAAGCATGTCATTCCAGGGTTATTCCAACCTCTAGACTTTCTAGTCCACTGTCTCATACAATTTGTAGCAATGTGACCAAATCTTCCACATGTTGTACAATTTTTCCAAGTGTTGTAATCCCATACATATTGGTTACCAACTCTCTTTGGTTTATAGGGAGTTTCTTGACCTTTAGGCTTCCATGCTTGCCTTTTTTTTTTCTAGCATTCAAGAGTTGTGTGCCCGTTCATTTTGCAAGTAGGACGGTATTTGTCCATGTAGGTTTCCTTCTTTGGTTGTTTCATCGTAGACTTACATTCATATGCTTTATGTCCTTTCTTGTTACATTTATAACAAAATCCTATGAATGAAGATGTAGATTTAGGAATACCTTTCATTTTGCCTCTGTGTACATTTGATGTATGGCCTTTCTTTCCACAATGATTGCATGTAAGCTTTCTTGGTATTGAATTTGTATAGACATTTTTTGGATCAGTTTGATTTGATGATTCTCCATTCTCAGTGAAACCTAGACCAGTATTGTTGTTGACTCTTCATTGTCCTTCAAGAAAATCATCCATTCTTTTACTGCTTTCTTCAGCTTTCTTGATAATTTCATTATGTTGCTGCTGAATTCTTATTTCATGTTTCAAAATTTCATTCTCATCCCTTAGCTCACTGATAGCTTCTATTCTTTCAATGAGTTCAACATTTATTATGTTTGCTTCTTGAATCATAAGAATAATCTGATTTGTTATCTCATGGTGATGCTTTGTAGGTCTTTGTATTTCAGACTCTTTTTCTTGTATCTTTTCTATAATCTTTCTTCTATCATCAATAGCTAGTGTTCTTTATTGCTCAACTTGTCTATCATTGTTCATGACATCAATCATCCTTACCATATGTGTCTCTTGACTGATTTGTAGAGATTTAACTTGTCCAGCCAGATGTAGATTGATTTCAATTAGGCTTGTGATGCTTTCTTCTGATGTATCTAATGCTTTGCTTGTAGTTGATCCTAAAGACTCAAAGAAATCTGGTATCTCTTCCTCATGATAATCTGTCTCATTACAGCGAGATGCCATAATCTTTCTTTCACCTAGCAGTTGTCTCATGTTGATTCTAGCTTCTTTATACTGTTCCTAGAACATATGAATTTCTAGCTTCTTATTTCAATATTCTTATCAAGTATGTACTTCTCCATTGTATGATCTTTTCTCTTAAGTGTTTAAGCTTTTCCAAAGAAGAGACTTGGCTCTGATACCAATTGTTTGAATTAATGGGCAGTGTGTACTAAGAGGGGAGGGGTGAATCAGTACCTCTAAAACTTTTGTATCCTTTAATCAATTAACCTTTTGTAATCAATTGTATATCCATTCATCTAAACTATACTATCTTGATGTGAGTTATATCAATTCATAACATTAACATACATGTGAACATTCATAGAAACATTCATGAATGTTATTGACACATAACACAAGATATAATATTGCAGAAAACTCCTGTTAGGAAGTAAAAACTATGGTGGGGATGACACCCACAAAATCTTCACTATCTATAGATTGGAAGGGGTCGGTTAAGGCTTACAATTTGATCACTTCTGATGATCTACCCGGTTAAGAGTATCTGTGGAGACCTGTTAAAGTCTATTCAGTTAAGAGCTTTAGCAACACTATTGAGTGTGTACTCAGTTAAGATATTTGTAGTTGGACTGTTAAATCCACCTTCCTTGAAAGGATTTTTACACTTTGCTCCACTTGTTAGAATGATAAAAAATTACAATTTGACCTGGTAAATGCAATCTCCTATTGCTGATATAGATACATTTAAGTTTACATGAATAAGATTATCACCTAATGTGATTGAGTAATACCTCTGATTCTCAGTAGCCTCTGTTCTTTGTTCTTGCTAACGAAATTCACCTTTTGTTATTCTAGTTCTTGAAACTTTCAATCTGATCCATAGATGTGCTTGTAGGCTTCATTCATCCTCTCTTTCATATTCACATCCTTGTATAATGAATTATTGCATCATCTATTTATAAGATGGATTGACATCATCAAGTTTCATGAAAAATAATGTTAACTCTAAGATCAGGTTTACAACTTGTACCTTGATCTCTTAGTCTATGTGTTTTAAATCAGTTAGACTGATTAAAGCACTTAAATTCATGTTTCTTGTCCCTAAAGAAATGGATTTAAAAACAAATAAAGATTCTATAAATAGAATAAGACTGCTTTATCTGACGTGGAAGTAGATCCACTTTTTGCGGGCTGCAACTGATTCTCAGTTCCTGACGATCGGTTATGCTTCTGAAACCAGTTGACTGTCTTTCAGTTTTGTTCTCTTGGTTTCTCTTTAATTGTCTCTTCTATTTGCACTTTATCTGTCTCTTGGTTTGCACTTTATCTTGCACGTCGAGATCCTCTATTGGGTTCCTTGTTATCTTTCTGCTTTGCAATTTTGGTGTACAGATAAAGTTGTGTCATCAGTTCTCTTTGTACTTAGTCATTTCGATGATCTCTTTATATCTGATTTTAGTTTTCTCTTTGTTCTATCTTTCGGTGTATGCTTACCAAAAGTGTTGTTTGCATACTAATGGCAAATTAATTTCATCACTATTGGCATTTCCATGCCTCCCTAAATCCTAGCACTAATATTTGATATGAGACACCTTAATTAAGGTACCCCCTCTTTTGTTCATGATTTCTTAAGGGTTTACAATTTCAAACCTTATCAAGGAGCCAAGCCTAAGCCTTAATCATTAAACCCTAGGTGCACACCGATGCGCTCCTACTCATGCCTTATACTTTCCTAAGCCTTACACCTTGTATTTCCTTTGGGTCCAATCCAATGACTATTGTCATCCCAAAGAAAATTCCTTTGCATCTTGAAAGTGCCCTAATTACACACGAGTCGTCTAATCAGTGGTGGTCTTGGTTTAAACAAATTCAATCACCCAACCTACATTGAAAGTTCAACGGTTTGCATCAACAACTAGTGTCACTTTGCAATGTATATTCTTTGGGATCTCCTCAGCCTCTTGACTCAATGCACCATCTAATCAAATGTGCACCCTAGTTGGATTCCCTTTGCCTTGTTAGTGAATATCAATGGTTATCATCATGTTGTGGTCAAAATCTTCCTAATTTTAATCATCTCTCCAAGATGACATGGTCCAATCAATCAAAAGGGGAGGAATCTATATTGTAAATTTAGCCAATATCGTCCTTGTATGGATGGTGTATCTGTAATTAATTTATTATACCTTTGATACACGTGGGTAAATATGGACTTCATTTGCATATTGTGTTAGACCAGTATATGAGTATGTGCATTTAGAGTTCCTACAGTTATCGTGGTTGACTTATAGATTAAATGTTGATTTTATTGTTTGAGAGTTAATTTTATTTACTGGCTAATTTGTCATAATTGAATTTCATTTATTGGAATTGATTTAATTATTTTGGAGGGTTTTCTTTAGGAAGTCTATAGTTTTGATTTAATTTATTTAAGTTATTTTAATTGACCTTTTTGGTCTTTTTGGCAAAAGGTGACTTTATATTGGGGAAAAGACTCATTTCCTCACTTTTGGTTATGGGAAAATTGGATTTTTCTCCAAATTATTTTGAAGAAAATCACTCTTTTACTTGTTGGGATTTATTCGCTCGCTAGATTCTTGTGAGTAGAGGCTTCTTGAATTTGCACCACAATTGCTCCCTCTTCTCTGGAGTCATTTGTGTTTTTCTCATAGAATTTGTTTTCTTCCACTCATTTCTATGTTTGCAAATTTGTGTAAGGTAGGGCTTTCTATATATTTCATTTCACTTCTTCTCTTGAATCAAAATAAGTTGTTTTATTTCCATGGGTTGAGAATTACTATTCCTCCATAATTGTGTTGTCTTTCATTGTCTAGTTGGACTTCTACGAGTATTTTAGGTTTTGTGAAATTGAAATATATGGGTTTTATGGTGTTATGCTGCATGTTCTTTTATGTGTGTGATCGAGAATTTTATTGGATGAATATATTGTTGGGTACCTTTGACCAAATGGGTTTTCTTCTTTTTGTTTTATTTGAAGTTTGAATTTTTGGTCATTTTTGAAGGATCGTCAATGGTGACGTCCTTCGGAACTGAATTTTAGTCCATGAGCATTTCTTGGATTTGTATGTAATTTAGGATTGGGAATTAATCCTATGGTTATAGACTTTGAGTGGTTCTTTTTGTGTTGATATTAGATTCACCTTGGAATCCATGCTCCTGGTAAAGAGACCAATTGAGTGTGTTATGTGCATGGGCAATTTGCCATTTTCTTCATTTTTTGGATTTTTATTGATGTTTTATTTTGAATGCATCTTGATTAGTGATGTCAGTGTTGAGATCACATCACGAGCACATTTGAGTTTTCCATATTGGATCCTGTGGTGCCCATGCTCTTGGTTGAGGCCAATGTAGCTTGCTTATATAATTTTGGTTATTGCACTTGGATTCTATATTTTGTCTTGTGCTTTGTGCCTTGTTGTTGAAATGAGATGACCTTAGGTGTTTGGGTAGTGGAGTAGAGTGGCTCCTAATGTGGATCTTGGCCTATAAGTGGCTAGCATAGGACACGTCAGAAGTTCCTAAAAAGTGATAATATAATAAAATAAATCAAGTTTAAGACATTAATAAGAGTTAATTTGACTACCTAGCCATCTTTGGACATTGATCAAAAGCATCGTATCTAGCCTGTTGCGGGTGTTGGTTGAAGCTACATACTGATTCTATTTGTATGTGAACATTGATCGAAGGCTTGATGCTACATGGGCCACCACGTGCCATGTAATGACACTCCATTCTTGAGTCACTACACTAAGCCTTGGTAGTACCGAGCAGTGACCCTTTGTACATGTGTCATACTATTCTTCTACATCTGTGTGTTACGTTGGAGTCAATGTACCATCTCTTCAGTTCTGCATTTGATTGGTGTGTGTGTGTTAGCCACTCTTTGCGCGTGTGTGTGTACCTTGTGTTTGTGGTTGATTGACTATCTCTACAAGCATGGTGAGGTGGGCCTGAGGGTACCACGTGGTTGGGTGGTGTTGCACATCATTTTTGGGGATTGTTGTATAGGTTGCGAACTACTTCCAGTGGCAGAGTTCGAGAATGATGTGCTTGTTAGAGTTAAAAAAATATTTTTACTTATTAATTAAATCATTATTTATTTAATTATTAAGTCAATTTTTCACTTATTAATCAAATCATTATTGATTTAATTATTAAGTCACTTTTTATCTCTACTTATCTTAAGCTAAACTTTAGGCATATAATAATTAATTTTATTATTAATTATTATCATGCAACCTAGGTTTCTCCACCTTCTAGTGTTCGATCTCCTTTATAAGGGTTGATCTCTTTGTAATTATTAGTTCTTTTGTAATTCCCTCTATTCTCTCTCTGAATGAATATTTCATCTTTCAGATCATTATGCATTTTGTCTCCATTCTTTTACTTTTGTAACAGGTTATTTTGCATACAATGGATCTTGGTGGTTGAATTCTTTGAATTCTAACATGGTATCAGAGCCTTGTTGCAACTCGTTCTTGAATTTTTTGAAGATTTTTTTGGAGCGCCTAGGGTTTCAAATTTTTAGAGTTTTTTTGTGTGGATCTGGGGGAGCTCTTTCTTGGAGCACTTTGGGCACAAACCGACCTCATGATTATGCTCAAAATGCCCAAAAAACCCTATTTCCATATAAGGCACATCCAATTTAGACACAGTTGACTTCTAAGGCAAAAATAATTTTTTTCATGTAGTCCTATTTTTGACACACATATCGAGGCAATGGATAAAAAAGTCGCATTATTTTCGAGGCGGCGTAAAAAAAATTTATTTATTTTTAAAATTTAAAAAAAAAAACCTTGGTGCCTCCGCCAAATTTGGCCAAAATTTTGGTAGTTCTACCAGATTTAGTGGCATCGCAAATTTAGTGGAGCTCTGCCAGATTTAGCCGAGGTTTCTTAGAGTTCTTCTTATTTTGGATCTCTCTTCAGTTTTTTGCTCGTATCTTGAGCAACGGGGGCGGTTTTCGCCAAACAAGATATTGTTGGAAAGGTGGTTCTGAGCCCAACCAGATTTTCCAATCTTGGTTTTCTGATTTTTCCATTTTACAGGGTTTTTTGCCAGTCAAAGTTAGGGTTATTTTTTACACTTCGGTCACCATATCTTGCTCCTCCGGACTCCATATCTCAACTTTCACATGTCATCAGAAAGTTGGTTTTGTTCTCTTTCTTCCTGTATGGGTCTTATTACCAGAATATGCTCTAGGTATATTTTATTCATTTTTTTTCTTTCTTGCAATCTTGTGGATATTTTGGATGCTTCAGATCATGGGATCATTTTCCTTGCATGAGCTTCGTAGACATTTATTTCTGTAGCATTTTTTTTGCAAACACACTGAAATAAAGTGTCATTATGCATGCTTGGGATCCCACACATTTTGTGCCTAACTGTACTCGTATTATATTATAAGGTGCCAAGGGGTTTTTTTTGTACTTTTGTCAAGTGATTGTTCCTTCCACAACATTAGCCCCATGTGTGTCATGTGACTTATCATCCTCGACATCATCCTTTATTTGTGCTTGTACGTTCTTCATCATGTAGTTTTTCTTGGGAGTCTGACTCAATGTATCTATCACGCCTCTCCCCGATCAACATTATGGGAGGGTATTTCTTGTTGGTTCTGTATGCTTCCTTGGTTCAATAGAGTGATTCTATGTATTCAATATTTATTCTTATATACTAGGTGGATGCAATGGCTGGGTACCTATACATTTCAGTGAGAAGGATCATTTACCATATCGACACTCTTCTTTCATTCCTATTTTGGAGGCTTCAAACTTTGGTATTTTTTGCCATCTATATCTTTGAGTTTCGATATTTTCCTTGTTTGTCATCCTGATTCAAGTAGTGTCATTTGGGGGCACTCGTGCAGATTACAGTATTTTCTACCTGATCAGATTCTATTATAGTGGAGGTTCCAACAGTTATTCTTTGACAGTGTTTGCAACTTCATGCTTTAGTGGTGTTCTACATGTTCTTCTTTTGATCAACTCTTCAGACTTTGGTGTTTTTTTCATTTGCATCTTCGAGTTCCAATGTTTTCCTTGTTTGTCATCCTGATTCAAGCAGTGTCATTTTAGGGCACTCATGCAAATTAGAATATTCTCTACCTGATCTTTGTTCCTATTTTATAGTTTGGAGGCTTCTCCAGTCCTTCACTAGGCTTCATCTCTTTTGGAGTAGAGTTTTTCCCCTGTGGTTTTCTCTATTTCTCCTCTTTACAGAGATTTTTTTATACTTGGGTATCTGATCAGGCCTTGTTGTTGGGACCCATTTCCTACTTTCAGTAGTTGTTTCTAGGTTTTTGGCTTCTCCCTAAGTTTATCTTAAGGAGGGGTGTTAGAGTTAAAAAGGTATTTTCACTTATTAATTAAATTATTATTAATTAAATCATTATTAATTTAATTATTAAGTCACATTTTCACTTATTAATTAAATCATTGTTGATTTAATTATTAATTCACTTTTTATCTCTTGTTCTCTTAAGTTAAACTTTAGGCATATAGTAATTAATTCTATTATTAATTATTATCACGCAACCTAGGTTTCTCCACCTTCTGGTGTTCATTCTCCTTTATAAGGGTTGATCTCTTTGTAATTATTAATTATTTTGTAGTTCCCTCTATTCTCTCTCTGAATGAATATTTCATCTTTCTGATTATTATGAATTTTTTCATCATTCTTTACTTTTGTAACAGGTTATTTTGCATATAGTTGATCTTGGCGGTTGAATTCTTCAAATTCTAATAGTGCTCATTCTATCCCTTGCACTATTTTTAGTCATTTCATGTTTTTGATGATATGCTCAATATGTTAACTTTGATTTCAATGTTTATGATTGTATCAAGTGTGTACAACCTCGATTTCATGTATCTAGTACTCCCCATTATGGAGTTGTTCATTTTCAGGTCATACATTGGAGTCGTCATTAGCTTATTTTCAAGTTTTATGCTTCAATGGGATTCATGTGCATCTGTTCACTGTTCTTGCACATATGTGCATTTTTTCTGGTTCTTTACCCTTACTTCTTGTACATCTATTACACTTGCGCATTTATCTATATTTTTGTATATTCATTTATGCATTGACTCGGGTAAACCTACTTCTGTGCATTTATACTGAGACCATTCCTACGCATTTACAACAATAGTATGTTCCCTTGTCTATGTAAAAACAAACTTTATGGTTGGAGTCCTAGTATTTTTAGGATCAATTTCATGTATCTACATCTCATATTTTGTTTCAGTTTAATGATGTTAGGATTACCCTTTGATTTGGACTTAAAATGAACCTTGTATTGGATCTTACTAAGGATGAACTTGTCTCCTTGTTAGTGATTGTTGATGATAGTCTGGTCTTATCCTGTGAGCTTTTTGGACATGGTTTGGACTCTCATGTGGTGGCATGAATGTGAATTTCCCATTATTGTTAGTGTTTGGGGTTGTCTTGGAACCCTTGGAAGTATATTTGAGTCTTCCACTTGTGCATGATTATGTGGCGATCGTGGTTTACTTATGTTATGTTTATATCTTTGTTTATACAATATTATGGTTATGAATGACTTATGTACATGATGTTAATTACATGTTTCAAAAACAAAATTTAGTGCACATTTTATCCTGTGTTTTGAGGGTTCCTTGTCAAGGCATTACAACATATATCCACTCCCTATCCTAACCAGTTTGAGAAGAGTGATGTGAAGTCTTATCACTTCCAGGGTGCACACTATGCTTTGAATCATCATGTTGTGATCCACTATGAGATACCATGATGATATATGAAAATATATATCTGCATGCATACTTTATATAATTTAAAAGCAAGAATAAATTTAGACCTAAATATATACATAACATTTGAAACATCTAAAACATAGCATTGGAAACATCTAAAATGTATATGATCTACATAGCATTTAAAAATATGAGAAATAATTTTTAAAACATCTAAACATGATACTTTAATAGGAATGGTGCATTTAAGCATATATACACACACATTGTATAAATGGATGGCTTAACCATGGCATGCAACAAATACATCATGATGCACATTTAAGAGGGTAGTGTTTCCTTTAAGGAAAATATTAAACACTAGTTTGTTATCTTATTATCTCATAGGGATAAGGGTTCGAACGATAGTAGCATGTGGCATCATCCCATAACCTAAGATGACACAAAAATAATATTTATTATTGGAGTTGATGAAAAACTATCAACCCTACAGCTCCCAAGAATCACCTGCATGCAAACACCTGTCACAGAAAGAGAGAAGAAAAAGCTATGGAGGCCAGAAACAACAAATCTATAGAAGAGAAAATATCCTCAATTGATTCAATAATAGAATACAAAATACAAGATCAATCAAGATCAATCAAAATTGATTTACAAATACAAATATATCAAACCTTATAAAAGGTGATCAAAACCCTAAAAAGGGGAGAAACCTAGGTTGCATGATAATAATTAATAAAGAATTAATTATTATATACCTAAAGTTTAACTTAAGTGAACTAGAGATAATAAGTTACTTTAATAATTAAATCAGAATGATTTAATTAATAAGTGAATTAAATTATTTCTCTAACACCCCCCACCCCCATTAAAATAAACTTAGGGAGAAGCTAAAAACCTAGAAACAACTATTGAAAGCAGGAAATGGGTCCCGACAACATGGCCTAATTAGGTACCCAAGTACAAAAAATCTTTGTAAAGAGAAGAAAAGGAAAAAATCTAGTGGGAGAAACCCCTCTCCAAAAAGAGATGAAGACTAGTGAGGGACTGAAGAAGCCTCCAAACTAGAGAATGTCCCAGAAGATAGGAACAAAAGAAGAACATGAAGAACATCACTGAAGCATGAAGCTGCAAACACTATCGAAGAATAACTGTTGGAAACTCCATTGTAATAGAACATGATCAGGTAGAGAAGAATGCAAACAAAGTCTGAAGAGATGATCAATCAAAGATGGAAGGATGCCTCCAAAATAGGAATGAAAGAGATTCCATATGGTAAATGATCCATCTCATCGAAATGCATATGTAACCAGTCATTGCATCCGCCTAGTACGTAGGAACAAATACTGAATACATAGATCACTCCATCAAACCAAGGAAGCATTAGAACTAACAAGAGATACCCCCATAATGCTGACAAGGGAGAGGCATGTTAGGTACACTGAACCTGACTGCCAAGAATAATTGCACGATGAAGAACCAGGAACATAGAAAGTGCAATAGAAAATACAACCGCATATAAAGGATGGTTTCATGGAGAAACCAATATCTTGACACACATCATGATGCTAATTTCATGGAAGGAACACTTACTTGAAAAAGGTAAATCAACCCCCCCTCATGGCACTTTATAATGTAGTGCAAGTAAAAACAGGCACAAAGATATCCAAGATCCCAAGCATGTATCAGATGACACTTTATCTCAGTGCATTCGCAAAAATGAAATACTACATAAATAGATGTCTACAATGCTCAGGAATGAAAAAGAGATGTAATAACATGAGTAACAACTAAAAAGGAGTCATCCCATGCATGGAAAATTATCCCAGGACCTGAAATATCCAAGATAATCACTAGATTGCAAAAATGCAAAAAATAGAATAAAAAGTACCTAGAGCAGATTTTGGGTGTGAGACCCATAAAATAAGATAGAGCACAAAACCATCTTTCCAACGCCATGCAAAAGTTAAAAAAAATGAAGTCTGGATGAGAAAGATATGGCTCCTAGAGTGCAAAATAAAACCTTAACTTTGATTGGCAAAAAACTCTGCAAGATGGTAAAATCAGGAAACAAAACTTGGAAAATTAGATCAGGCTCTTAAACAACTTTCCGACAATATCTCGTTTGGTTAAAAACCTCTCTGTTTTCTCAAGATACGAGCAAAAAATTAAAGAGGGCTCCAAAAGAAGAAGAACTCCAAGAAACCTCTGCTAAATCTAGCGGACCTCCACTAAATCTAACGATGCCTCCAAATCTGGCGAAACTACTAAATTTTTGGCTAAATTTGGCAGATTTATCAAGAGAAAATTTCACATTTTTTTCCAGTTTGGTGGTGTGAATTTTGAGGCAGCACATAAATTGAGATATTTTTTGCCTCAAAAAATGTGCCAAGGTCATGCATGCAAAAAAAGGGCCCAGATTTTAACTGTGTCCAAATTGGACAAGCCTTATATGAAAATAAAGGTTTTTGGGCCTTCCAGATGTAGCCATGAGGTCAGTTTGTTCCCAAAGCGCTCCAAAAAATAATTCCCCCCAGATCCACAAAAATCTGAAGCAAAAAACCTCTTTGAAAACACAAATCCAAAGAACAAGGCCAAATCTCTCATGAAGAGAATATGGGCATGAAGATATGGAGCTTTGATACCATATTGGAGTTGATGAAAAACTATCAACCCTACAGCTTCCAAGAATCACCTACATGCAAACACCTGTCACAGAAAGAGAGAAGAAAGCTACGGAGGCCAGAAAGAACAGATTTGCACACAAACAACACTTAGATAAGCTATAATTCTAACTAGTGGGTATGCTTGTTTTTAAGAAACTGTATCTACGCCTTAAATTGGATATTATACAAGTAAAAAAGGGGAGACTTCGGGTGTTGCTTACTCCGCTGCTGAGTCAACTTGGTTAGCTATGTAAACTTTGACTGGTGCGGGAAAAGATGCCAGCTACAGATCAATTGTGATTGGAATAGGATCTGCACTTGGAGGATTGGCCTTAACTACATGGAAGAGGAAACATCCTCAACTGATTCAATAATAGAATACATAATACAAGATGAATCAAAATTTATTTACAAATACAAAGAGATCAAACCTTATAAAAGGTGATCAAAACCCTAAAAAGGGGAGAAACCTAGGTTGCATGATAATAATTAATTATTATATGCCTAAAGTTTAGCTTAAGTGAACTAGAGATAATAAGTTACTTTAATAATTAAATCAGAATGATTTAATTAATAAGTGAATTAACTTATTACTCTAACATTTATATCATGCACAATATAAGCATACATGGTGATTATTAACTTTGAAAAGAGTTGAATGAATTTTATAAAATAATAGTTTGAATGCACAATCATGGTAATATTTAAAGTAAAACATATATTTGTAAGTATTGAGATCATAAAACAAATATGACAAGCATGAAAGACAAATTAAATTCCTAGCATAATGTTAACTACACGACATCATATGATTGATCTTATCTACTCATAGGATTCAAATAATAATAAATAAAGTTTCTAGCTTCATTTCAACTTCATCAAAAAATAATCCTAAAATATGTGAATGGTTAGAATTGTCAAAATATGTTGAAGATGATAAATAAACATTACTCAAATACTTGAAAAAATGTATTATCATGAAATGAATCTCGTCCAAAATATAAATGGTTCTACTTCCAAGTAATAGAATTGGATTCAAAACACTAAGTTTATTTATTACGAATTAACACTACATATTGCTTATCTTTGCAAGGTTAAGGAACATATTTTGACATGATAGTAAAATATGATACCGAGCCTAACTTTCTCTGCATCAAAACTAAGCAAGAACAAATTACAATAATGAATGTATTTTCATTTTAATAACACAACTCAATGCTTAATTTACCTAAATGTTTTCTTTCCAAATAAGGTATAACTAGTGCTT
>MU228059.1:0-16099 GCA_018584345.1 Thuja plicata | reverse complement strand
ATCAAAACCCTAAAAAGGGGAGAAACCTAGGTTGCATGATAATAATTAATTATTATATGCCTAAAGTTTAGCTTAAGTGAACTAGAGATAATAAGTTACTTTAATAATTAAATCAGAATGATTTAATTAATAAGTGAATTAACTTATTACTCTAACATTTATATCATGCACAATATAAGCATACATGGTGATTATTAACTTTGAAAAGAGTTGAATGAATTTTATAAAATAATAGTTTGAATGCACAATCATGGTAATATTTAAAGTAAAACATATATTTGTAAGTATTGAGATCATAAAACAAATATGACAAGCATGAAAGACAAATTAAATTCCTAGCATAATGTTAACTACACGACATCATATGATTGATCTTATCTACTCATAGGATTCAAATAATAATAAATAAAGTTTCTAGCTTCATTTCAACTTCATCAAAAAATAATCCTAAAATATGTGAATGGTTAGAATTGTCAAAATATGTTGAAGATGATAAATAAACATTACTCAAATACTTGAAAAAATGTATTATCATGAAATGAATCTCGTCCAAAATATAAATGGTTCTACTTCCAAGTAATAGAATTGGATTCAAAACACTAAGTTTATTTATTACGAATTAACACTACATATTGCTTATCTTTGCAAGGTTAAGGAACATATTTTGACATGATAGTAAAATATGATACCGAGCCTAACTTTCTCTGCATCAAAACTAAGCAAGAACAAATTACAATAATGAATGTATTTTCATTTTAATAACACAACTCAATGCTTAATTTACCTAAATGTTTTCTTTCCAAATAAGGTATAACTAGTGCTTACACCAAAATAAAGTGCAAGGATTAGTCGATATGTATGTGTTTGTGTTTGTGTTTTTTTTGTTTTTTTTGTGTGTGTGTGTGTGGAAAATTAGCACCATGAAATCAATTTTTATTTTACTATGTAGAAACAATATATGTTTATCATTTTACCATACACATTAATGTATTTGTTTATTTATCTATGTGATATAATTAATATTATTTTTACATACAATCATTATTATAGTTATATTATTATTGTAGGCTAAAAATATATACAAATATTTTTTATTAAGTTAGTAGGGAGAGGGCCTTGATCCTATAACAACAAAAAGAAACACTAAGAAGAAACACTAGAATCCCTACCCAGGACAAATATACAAATGTTATATAGGTATTGACGATTATGTTAACTTAATTTAAAAATTGTAACAATAGTTTGATAAAATAGTATATTAAAATCCAATCTGAACAAAAAAATATTAAAATTACCTTTATTTTTTATTAAAAGCAACAACAAGAGGGTGTTGGCACATGGTACAATCACAACATGTACTAGAAACACATTAACATCATATTAATCGTGTCCAAAGTGCACACAGTTGACAAAGAAACCTAAAATAGAGACTATAGAGAGAGTATAAAGCCTCGAAAGGTTGAATAACATAGGTCATGAAAGACCCCCAACAAAGCTCAACCAACAAACTATCAGTTGAAACTTGCCAGGCTCCCTTGGTATAAGCAAGTTTTTCAAAGATCTTTCTATGAATAACAACAACACCCTGATTGCACATCCGCCCTCCCAGTGCACCATCCCTTTCCACCTCAATAGCAAAGGGGTCCACCTCAATAGGGACAATGAGGAGAAAGACCAACAACACAAGGAAACAATCGTTATAACTACCAACTGATGAGCCTATTTTACTGTCTTTATTATATTAGTCCTTGCACTTTGTTTTCAAGTATTATTAGAACAATTATGAACTTTAAGTCAGTTGAACTTTTGTTAAGTACAAAAAAGAACCATTAAGCCATGGGTGGAATAGATATGTCATATTACGCCAATATTATATATATGTTGTAGTATTTCATATAATAATCTGAATGTGTGTTCTAACATCTGGATTAATTTGATAAGCTGCTTGCATGAATATCTTTTGCATATTAACTAATCTTGCCAGGGAGTAGGAGTCGCTAGGAGTGGTCGACAACATTCAAGGAGGACGTAAAGACCAGCTTCGTGCAGATAAGCCATCATGGAAACAGAAGACATGACTGCCGCAAATCAGGATCCACTATTTCAGGGATGCATAAATATAGCTCTGCTATATCCCTCCGTATTACCAGCATGTTGACTTGATCGGCTAGACTTCATTTGTGCAAGTCATGGGCCGTTGCACTTCTTGTTCTCTTTCTTTGGCGTGGTTTTAGTTAGTTAGTTCCTTTTCTGTTTTGAATAAAGAAGTCAATCCTCTATTTATAGGGAGGAGACTGTTTATTTGTAAGTTCAGATTTTTGGAAGGAGAACAATTTTCTGATTGTATCTTGTTCAGCAAGTTCATTTTCAACTTGATGTCTTATTTTTCATGTAACCAATTTTGAAAGATAATGAAGTAGCTTTTGGTTCATATTCTATGTTCATAGATTAGTAGAAGCCAACCAAGGGGGCCCACTTGGTAGGTGGATTAGAGTATAAGTAGAATAGATTTACTTCCCGCATTTCCAGTATTCTAGATATAAGATTACAATTTCTTCCTGCAGCATTGTACTTCGTGAATGTTCCTGCAGCACCTGCAAGAATAGCTTTAGTGAATGCTCTAGGTTGAAAGAATAGATTTCAGTAGAAGTTTGCAAGTTGTAGCATTCATTTTAGTAAGGACTAAGTGTGTTTCCCTTCCTTCAGCCCTAGTATAGATTCCTTTCATGTATTTTACTTTCCTGCAGCATAGGTAGATTGGCTCCTTAAGGAACTTAGTGCACATACCGTGCTATACCATTTCAAGTATACGTCTCTAGGTTGACAAACTAAATGCACCTCATGGTGGTGGAAGTGATCCTTAGATTGAATACATTATTCCTAAGAGAGGCTTTGGGCACAAATACTAAGCACCTATTGTGAGGCGGTTCATTTTTGGTGCCACTGCTGGGGATGGTGTCAAGCTAAGAAACCTTTTGAGTCTTTTAGTTAGTTTAATGGTTTGTGGTCCTAAATTTGCTTCACCAGTGTGAAGAATTCATTTGCATGCATCGAAGGGGAAGAAGAAGAGACGAATATGGTAGATTTCTTCCAGGAGAACCTGTGAATTTGAATGAGCAAGCTGAAGAAGTTGAGTTGCCTTTTGTTGATGCAAGTCCCAAGTTTCCCGCAACATCTACCGCTGGAGAAAGATCTTTTGACATAAGTGGTTTCTGGCCTTTTGCTGAAATCTTGGCCAGCTTTCTTGATAATTCTGACCCAAACGCACCTGCTAATAATAATCTTGTGGCTAATATTCCTTTCCAATAGCAAGTACCACCTCTAATACCTCCAGTAATGGCACACCCTACTTTCCCATTTCCTTTGCCAAGCTTTATAAACAATGCAAAGCTCAAGACTATACCGTCAGCTGCACTTCCAAAATTTTATGGGCTAATAACCAAAGATCCTGACACCTTTTTGTTCGAGTTAGACATCCTCTGTCGTAGCTTTGACTATAACAATGATGCCCACAAACTCAAACTATTTCCAGCAACACTAAAAGAGTTAGCCTTATGGTTGTTCATGGGATTAGGAGCAAATGCAACAGGCACATGGGATGAGATGCAGACCTTGTTTCTAGAGAAATACAAAGAATATTGCAAGGGGAGTGACCCAAGAGGAGATGACATTTTTAGAATGTTGCAGAAGGAGGATCAAAATTTAGAGGACTATGTTTCATGTTTTCTATACACCATGCAGAAGAATCCCCAACATGTTCTGGCGGAGCATTCACAAAAGCTAGTCTTCTTGAGAGGAGTGAACGACAGCTGTCTAGACGTATTGGACCTCATGGATGGTGGGGACATATCCCAATCCTCTTGGGACAATCTCAGGAAAATCTATCTCAACTAATCCAGATCAACTGGGAAGAAAGGAAGAGGATATCGGTCTACAACAATTAAAGGGAGCATTTCAGGCGTTTCTAAGTTGGAGATATCTAACTTGCTAGCAGATTTCAAGCAAGACATCATTAATGATGTTGCCACACATCTTGATGCCATGAATTCCAAGAAGAAACATGCAGATGCTAAATTACAGTTGGCTGAATATTGTCCTCATTCCCAGAAACAAAAGAAAGACTGCGAGTGCAAGCTGGTGGCGAACCTGGAAAATCAAAATTTGCCTACTAAGTACATGAAGATAGAAGGAGATAACGAGCAAGTGTTCTTCATTTCTCAACATATCCCATGGGCACCACGACAAGGTATGCCTCAAGACCCATTACAATTTTCAAATCCTTACAATAGTCAATGGCAAAACCAAAGTTATCAGAATAATCCTCAGTACTCTAAGCCACCCTGGAATAACCAGTGGCCTAACTAGCAAAATAACCAGTGGCCTAACCAGCAAAACCAATGGCAACCATCGGAAGGGAATTGGCAAAAAAAAATCAATGGAGAGGACCTCACAGTGGCCTAACCAAAATCCTGCTTTTCCATAATTACCGCCACCAGTGCCACCTCCTACAACCACTAGCCCCAATCCAAAGCAAACGCAATTGCCTGCTCAGCCGCAACCAAATCCAAATAACAAGCAACAACAAAAACCAATGTATACTACTGATACACAGTAATATCCTACTTATGCTCTAGAGATATTTGACATACATCTGAGGTCAAGTACTACTCTGCCTGCACCTGAACAGCCTATTATCACATAAGTTGCAGACACTCCTGTAGCATCAGCACCTCTTCCAGAGGCTATATTGCAAAATACCACCCAATCAACTCAAAAATCTAGCAAAACTAATGATGAAACCGCAGTTGAACCTCCTTTTCCACAAAGGCTCACAATAGAAAAACCTATATCCCAAGAGGAAATGCCTTTTGATATTCTTGAGCAGCTAAAAAATATGCACATCCAAATACCTCTGTTTCAAGCTATCAAAGATGTTCCTATCTATGGGAAAGCAATTAAGGATGCATGCCTTAAAAAGTATGGGAGGAAGAAGAAAGACCCTCAAACAATTCATGTCATAGGGCAACTTGCATATATCATGTTGGGAAAGGTATTTATACCCAAGTATTCAGACCTTGGAAGTCCAGTAGTTGACTTGATAATTAATGGACAATCTGTTAAAAATGCTTTAGTTGATTTGGGGGCAACAATTAATGTGATGACCATAGATACAACGCATAGACTAAGTATAGATGGATTAAGAACAACACCAACAATATTACAACTTGTTGATAGTTCAACAATCACTCCAGATGGTCTTGTAGAAGATGTGGTAGTTACCCTAGACTCATGGGAATACCCTGCTGATTTTATCATCCTATCACCAAAAGTAAACTTTGTTGGCTATCTAGTCATCCTGGGGAGACCTTGGTTAGCCACCACTGATGCAAAAATTAGTTGCAGATCAGGAAGTATGACAATTTCAAATGGTCAGGCAATAAAGAAAATAACACTCTATCCTCCTGCCCAGCCTCAGCCAGATTTGAAGGATCCCATTTGGCCAGAACTAGGAGATGAGGAAGAAGAGGTCAATTCTGTTGCTCAGCTCATGATGATGCATAGACAGTCTTTTCTAAAAATGCAAGAGGAAGATGATGCAATACAAATTATTCTTACCAATGAGTGTATAACAGCAAAAGATGTTTTTGAAAGTATTATTCTGCAGCTATGTACCTATAGAATGTATCTTTCCAGCAAGCCCTGAAATAATTAGTCAATTGTTACCATGTGAAATTGCTACAAACCCAGTACCTAAGATGTCAAGGGTAGAGCTAACAACTGTTGTGGAAATTTCCCTTGGTCATAATCTCCATGTAAACAACAAGTTGCCACCTCAGCAAATGGAACAGTGAACTAAACTTTTGTGTAAGCATGAGAAAGCCTTTGCTTGGAATTATGGAGACATGCTAGGACTGAACCCCAAGCTCTGTACCCATAGGATCTACATTAATGATTGTAGCTTACCACTACGCCAGCCTCAAAGAAGGATAAATCCAGCAGTGAGAGAGATAGTCAAAAGTGAATTACAAAAATTACTAGATGCTGGTTTCATCTATCCAATCTCTAATAGCAAGTGGGTATCACCATTAGTCATTGTACCTAAAAAAGGGGGGAAATGGCAAAATTGTGTGGATTACAGAGAGTTTAATAATGCCACAAAGAAGGATCATTTTCCTTTACCATTTATTGATAAAGTCTTGGACACTCTGGCCGGTAAGAAATATTTCTCCTTTCTGGATGGATACAGTGGGTACAACTAGATCAGCATTGCTCTAGAAGATCAAGAGAAGACTACATTCACATGCCCCTGGGGTACATATGCCTATTTTGCATTACCATTTGGTCTATGCAATGCACCAGCTACCTTCCAGAGAGCTATAATTAGCATTTTTGCTGATATATCACATGATTGTATGAAAATATATATGGACGACTTTACTACATTTGGAGTCACCTTTGAGGAAGCCCTGAAGAATTTGGAAAGAGTGCTAATCAGATTTAAGGAACACAATTTGTCTCTCAATAGTGACAAATGTTTCATGATGATGCAAGAAGGCATAGTGCTGGGACATTTCATATCTGAAGCTGGAATCCAGGTAGATCCTATAAAAATAGAGGTAATTCTAACATTGCATATTCCTATAAAGCAGAAAGATGTTAGGTCTTTCCTAGGACATGTTGGCTACTATAGAAGTTTTATCCAAAATTTTAGTCAAATAGCTAGTCCTCTGTATACTTTGCTTGCTAAAGAGGCTGAATTTAACTGGACAAAAGAATGTGATGAATCCTTCCTGCAACTTAAGAAACTGTTAACCACTGCACCCATACTTAGGGGTCTTGATTGGAATTTTCCATTTCAAATTCACATAGATGCTTCAGACTACACAATAGGTTCTGTCCTAGGACAAAAGTCTAGTAACCTAGAAAATGCAATTTACTACATTAGCAAAAGCCTCCATGGACCAGAGTTAAACTACACAGCGACAAAGAAATAATTACTAGCAGCAGTATATTCCTTGAACAAATTCCATCATTACATAACTGGCTATCCTATTTTTGTTCATACTGACCATGCAACAATAAAATATCTCATGAACAAACCTTCTATCACAGGCAGGTTAGCAAGATGGCTTCTTCTTTTGCAGGAATTTGACATTACTATAGTTGACAAGCCTAGCAAGGCAAATGTAGTAGTTGATTATCTGTCAAGAATCCACCATACAGAACAAGATACTACTCTGATAGATGATGCATTTCCAGATGAGCACTTGTTTTATATTGTTGTCCAAAGTCCGTGGTATGCTGACATAGCTAATTACCTTACAGCTAACAAAGTTCCAACACATTTTTCTTACAAAGAAAGAAGATTACTGGTTGAAAAAAATTTTAATTTCTCTTGGATTGATAACATGCTATTTTACACTGGACCTAATCAAGTAATGCACAGATGTGTGAGAGAAGATGAGACATATGGCATTCTCCATGCCTGTCATGATGAACCATGTGGGGGACACTTTGCAACAAAAAGAATAACCCAAAAGATTTTAAAAACTAGATATTATTGGCCTACACTTCACAAGGATTTATCTAGCTATACAAGAAAGTGTGACAAATGTCAAAGAATGGGCAGACCGACTAAGTCTGATGAAATGCCATTAAATCCACAAGTGGTGGTCACTCCATTTGACAAATGGGGTATGGACTTCATTGGTCCAATAGACCCTCCATCTAATGGAAAGTCTTACATCCTGGTGTGCATCAATTATTTGACCAAATGGGTCGAAGTAAAAGCTATGAAACATGCCTGAGACCATAAAGTTGTAGAATTTTTGTATGATGAGATTTTCACAAGATATGGAGTACTGAGAGAGCTTGTAATTGACCAAGGGGCCCAATTAACTTCTAATTTAATAACAGAGCTCATGAAAGAATACAATATCAAACATAGGAAGTCCAACCCTTATCATCCTCAAGCCAATGGATAGGCTGAAGTTACAAATTAGGAAATAGAAGCCATCCTAACAAAGACAGTTCATCTGCATCGCCAGGACTTGAGAAGCAGATTATCAGAAGTCGTCTAGGCGTATAGAACAGCTTGGAAGACCACTACAAGATTCACTCCATTTGAACTATTGTATGGAAAAATAGCTATGCTACCAGTTGAATTTGAACACAAAACACTAAGGACAACACTGCAGTTGAATATTGATCTTCCTAAAACACACAAGGAACGATTACTGCATCTTAATTCCCTAGATGAAATGCGTAAATCTACACTGAAGCAAACTAAACTAATTCAAAAACAAAGGAAGAAACACCATTGTTGTATGATTCAAGATTCAAGGAAACACTAGGAAAGTTGCAGACAAGATGGCTGGGGCCATATGAAATAAGTCATGTTTTCACCAATGGAGCCATCTAGTTGACCATAATTGATCTAGTACACTTCAAGCTTCTAGTCAATGGACATCGGCTAAAGTTGTATCACCAACCTCAAACAAAAAAAGACTTCCTGCAGCAATTCAAACAGCAAAAATTAAACGAGCAACAGGTAACACTTCCTGTAGCAGAGGGTGCGACCCTTCTTCCTGTAGCCCTTCAGTAAAATCCATCGAGCATGTCCATAATAAATGCTTTGTGTTCACATGAAGTACATTCTTCCATTCAATTTCTATTTCTACTTTCCAACTCATCTCATTTATTTAATCTACCACCCACCCATCTTTTGCGTCATCATCATTTATTCCTTTAAAAAGATTTCAATAAGCAGCCAGGTATGCTGATGTAAGCCGCTGTCACTTTTGTACCACTCTCGCCACCTTTTCTGGCATGTGCAAAGATCAAATGACAGGTACGCACTTTTCAAAAAATTTCCATTTTTAGCACATAGATTTTGATAATTGTATCTAGTACTGCAAAAAATATATCATTACGACATTACACTAGTTTCATCCCTCGTGCCACATCTGCCAAGTGTGGACACTTGTCAATGTTAAATAGGGGGGAGGGAAGTGTATTAATTCCAAACTATCATTTCTATTTACGCCTGAGAGATTTTATGTCACTTCAAATCTATACTTAGCCTTGCCTCATTAAAGTTCTAAGTGTTATATCGCACAATTGTTGTACTTTTATTTCTGAATCCTCCATGATTGTCATACTAGATGTGACTTATAATTAAGTCAAGTGATAACCCGCAGTAAAGATTATAATCTCTCTTAATTTAATTCATCACCATTGTTCATGCCAAGAAAAATAGAGAAATTCAAGAGAAAGCTCATAGTCCTTGTAGTCGGGAATTCAAATAATGAATAAGGCATCTACCTACTACTAAGAAGGAAAATTGAAATTAGTAGGCATAGATGGAAGGCCAGCTGCAGAGACATGAGTTGATTGTGCATGGTGTGTTACTCTCAGATGTTGAGGTGGTAAGAAGATTCAATGCATGCAGCTGGTTGGGGTATTTCCTAAGGTTAACAAAATTTGATGAGGACTCAATAGCAGAATTTGCGAGTACATTTGAAGAAGGTCAGGAAATGGTGTGGGGATTAACAGTGGTCGTGACAAAGGAGTGGATTGTAGAAGTTACTAGATTACCAATGGTTGGAGAACATTACCCTAATGTTCATGATGCTAGATTAGCAAGGGCTTAGTTCACCCTACCGGGTGATCCTCTTTTGGAGATTACCAAACAGGGTTGCAAGAGAATGTCTATCCCTCCGCCGTATAACAAGTTGGCTATGCATTTCATCAGGTATTTCACATGTGAAGGGAGATTTTCCAATTTACACGCACATCATTTCAAATTACTGAGTTATGTGAGGCATAATCTAGCAGTAAATGTTCCAAATTTTTTATATAACATGCTATGCATTAGTGCTGAAGAGACCCAAAATGGGAATGCAAATTATTTTACCCACCATGCCCTAATTAAACTGTTAATAGAAAGATATCTTAGGGATGCCTCTCCCATGACATGTTTAGAGTTTGTCCAGCACAAAACCCTACAACCATAGGTTAACCCTAATGAACAAATTGGGAATGATAATGTAATACCAACTGACCTAGCCTTTGAAAAAGATACCCAAGGGGCAGAAACCGTAAATCTTCAAGAAAATGTGCCCTTACCTGCTCATGAGAGAAATGTACCTACCTCTTCCCGAGCCAAAGGAAAACAAAATTAGATGAAGAACCTTCAGTTCCTACAACCAAACCACAAATCCCTACTTCTTCGAAAGGGAAAAAAAGGAAGATAGTGGCCCGATCACATTGCAATCGCTTCTCTTTGGATTGCATAATAAGTATGTGTTAACAACAACTCTATGGAAATAAGAAAATAAGAAAATAAAGAAATTCATAATAGAGCAAGAGGAAGAAATTGCAAAATTGAAAGAACAACTGGAAAAACAAAAATACAAAATGGATGATGCCCTCAAATTGGCTGATCAGATCATTGCCTGTAGGCCACCTCCTAGGGTCTATACCATGTGTTTAAAGAAACAATTCCTCTTGTTCCAGCTAATGATGGCCATCAAAGATATTGATTCTAAGTTCAAGTCAGCCCAAGAGTTTTATGGTATTTATCAGACTCTTCCCTCATGACAACAAAATCTCCTCTGTGAACTATACATGCATAACTTCATTATCCCAGCTGAGATTGAGTGGAATCCTCTACTCTACATAGGGGATATCCACCTAAGGTCATTGATGTCCTGGATGCATAATGAATCCAACTATGATAGACAATTGGAAAATTATAGGGAACATGAGAAAACATAGCCATTACCATTAAGAGTAGAGAGCAGCAAGCCAGCTACACTCTTCAGAGATTAGCTCAATTTGACTTATGGCAAAATTAAGGAAGAAACAAGGGACAAAATTTTTGGGATTAGAACAGAGGTTTATGCCGAATATGATGGTTTATCTTACTTTGTCTTTTAGAGAGCCCTGGCCAGAGCCCGAAGCAGATGGGGTAGGTTATCCGAGATATTGAAGAGATCAGAACCACATAGTCCTATCAACCTCCAAGCAGCTATCCAAAGGGTGCCAAAATACATACAGCTGGGAAGGCAAACTAGACAGGAACTCTAGTGTCCACTCACCATGTAGCCACCAATGCTCCTCTGGCCCCTGTATGAAATCAACACTAACAGACTGGACCGACTTCAAGAAGATCACAGTGTGGGTGTCTGGGAAAGAATATGGGGGTTCTATTAC
The DNA here is from genome assembly GCA_018584345.1 of Thuja plicata. Lineage (NCBI taxonomy): Eukaryota > Viridiplantae > Streptophyta > Pinopsida > Cupressales > Cupressaceae > Thuja > Thuja plicata. The sequence continues at coordinate 4,882 of MU228059.1, read as the reverse complement.
ACCTTTAAAAGTCAAAGGAGAGGAAGAACAGAGGTTGGAGATTTTAGGGCAATCATCAGAAGATATAATGCTTAAGGACAAGCATTCAGCTTGCCAAGGGGTAGATGATGAGCCTGTTTTACTATCTTTATTATATTATTCCTTGCACTCTATTTTCAAGTATTATTAGAAAAATTGTGAACTTTAAGTCAGTTGAACTTTTGTTAAGTACAAAAAAGAGCCATTAATCCATGGGTGGAATAGATATGTCATATTACGATAATATTATATATATGTTGTAGTATTTCATATAATAATTTGAATGTGTGTTCTAACATCTCTATTAATTTGATAAGGTGCTTGCATAAATATCTTTTGCATATTAACTAATCTTGCCAGGGAGTAGGAGTCGCTGGGAGTGGTCGACAACATTGAAGGAGGATGTAAAGACCAGCTTCGTGTGGATAAGCCATCATGGCAACAGAAGACACGGCTGTCGCAAATTAGGAGCCACTATTTCAGAGCTGCATAAATATAGCTCTGCTATATTCCCTCGTATTACCAGCATGTTGACTTGATCGGCCAGACTTCATTTGTGCACATCATGGGCCGTTGTGCTTCCTGTTCTCTTTCTTTGGCACGGTTTTAGTTAGTTAGTTCCTTTTCTGTTTTGAATAAAGAAGTCAATCCTCTATTTATAGGGATGAGACTGTTTGTTTGTAAGTTCAGATTTTTGGAAGGAGAACAATTTTCTGATTGTATCTTGTTCAGCAAGTTCATTTTCAGCTTGATGTCTTATTTTTCATGTAACCAGTTTTGAAAGATAATGAAGTAGCTTTTGGTTCATATTCTATGTTCATAGATTAGCATAAGCCAACCAAGGGGGCCCACTTGGTAGGTGGATTAGAGTAGAAGTAGAATATATTTACTTCCTGCATTTCCAGTATTTTAGATATAAGATTATAGTTTCTTCCTGCAGCATTGTACTTCGTGAATGTTCCTGCAACACCTGCAAGGATAGCTTTAGTGAATGCTCTAGGTTGAAAGAATAGATTTTAGTAGAAGTTTGCAAGTTGCAACATTCATTTTAGTAAGGACTAAGTGTGTTTCCCTTCCTGCAGCCCTAGTATAGATTCCTTTCATGTATTTTACTTTCTTGCAACATAGGTAGATTGGCTCCTTAAGGAACTTAGTGCACATACTATGCTGTACCATTTCAAGTATACGTCCCTGGGTTGACAAACGAAATGCACCTCATGGTGGGGGAAGTGATCATTAGATTGAATACATTATTCCTAAGAGAGGATTTGGGCACAATTACTAAGCACCTATTGTGAGGCGGTTCACCAACCATAGAAGAGAGACCATATGTAATTATACACCTCGATATGCATGACAATAGGAAACTCATCCACATCTAAAGTCATGAAAACCATCTCCCCCTCAATAGGAGACTGCTCCACCTCCATAGGAACCACGATAGAAGAAGCATATAGAAAGTACCAAGCCCATCTCTAGAAAAACAACACACATATCAAATCCACAAGGTTGGGGAAAGCTCCCAAACCAGCTGCAAAATTCAACCAAATATAAAACCACAAGGTGATCCCTTTAAAACTATCGAAATTCACCTAGCCAAAGAAAGAAAACCCTTTGTCCATCCCAAGAAAAAAGGATAGACCCACAAAAAGAAGAAAGGAGCACAAAGAGAAAGCCCCACCCATCCCAACAATGTCAACAACTTTGGCTTCTATGAGCATGTCAATCAAAATAACTCTTCATGGTGAAGAGCCAACAAACTTGTACTCCAACTACAACAACCAGGGAAAGATAACATAGTGTCACCAGAAACCTCTATCAACATGCAATCCATCACCTCCAAAGGATAAACTGTCTGAAAAGAGAGAACTAGAAGTAAAATGCAACCAACCACCAACACCACACGAAGAAGAGAACCCACCTCAATAGGGTCTGTATCTGCTTCAATAAGAGTCATACAGAGGAGAAACTAGTAGAGAATCAACAACACCCACTTCAGAAGAGGGCAAAGAGACCATTGATCAAAACTAGAGGACCGCAACAACCCACCAAGAACATGGTCAAACATAGAGTAGGGGAGAACATCGGTGCCCCCATGAAAACCCTCCTCACAACCAACGACATGAGGAAAAGGGGCATCCCAAACCAGAAGAACACCACCAAAGGAAAAACAACACACAACAACACCACATCAAGGGAGCCTAAAGCCCAGAGAGCGCAGAAAGGGGCTGAGACAAGTAATGAAGAAAACCTGTCTCCTCGTGAGAAGAAAAGGAGAGTCGACGACCTGAGCTAGTAGAAGAAGAGTCGCGAAGCATAAGAGGAAAGGTTCCCACTCAGAAGGTGAAAGGCATGGACTAAAATGGGAGGAGCCCAGAGGAAAGGGTGACCAACCCACCAGAGACCCAAACAACCTAGGTGCCAACAACAAGCATGTTGGGACACCTAGGAGAAATCTCCATCAATAGGAACAGAGAAAAAAAACCACAGAGGCCCCAAATAAGCCTCCAGTCTCAAAAAATCCAGGTTGTTGGGGAAAAGGGAAACCCCCACTCCAGCCACACAACCTAGGGCACCCAAACTTGACCCCAAATCCAGTCTCCTCAGCCAGCCACTACAAAAGACAACAATACTGGAGAGCCGAGAACTACAACAAACCCCTCCCCCTCCATCATCTTTATCACCATCTGGATCCCCTTCTCCATCTTCGCTCTCCTCAGAAACCCTAGCAACGCTCCCCCTCCCACTCATTTTTGCTAAAAAACTTTTAGTATAATGTTTAAAATTACCTTTGTTAATAAATATGAACAATAATTAATAAATATGAATAATAATTTATTAAATAAGGATAAATCATCTTAAAATAAGAATTCATATATTTCTTGGATTAGCCATGTGAGTTTTCTTACTAAGAAAAATAAAATAACTGCCTTGTTATGTGAAAAGTAGGTAAATTTATTTTTTCAAATATTTACTAAGACATTCTTCTTCTTAATTTTCATATATATAACAATCTTTCATTAATAACTTTCAACGTTAATTAATTATAAAGGATAAATGAACTTTAGATAATACATGTATATCTTTAATTCTATAGTAAACACACATAGTTACCTTAATTTTATCCACCATAATTATTAAAACAATCTAATCTAGTCCAAAGTCTTAATATTAGTTTCTCTTATTCAATTAGAAACAATTCCCTTTTCATGAAAATAGTTGTACACAATTTTTTAAAGTGCCAATTAATATTTGTTTACTACAATTTTGTTTCATTCTTTTTAACAAAATTATTTTCCTTTGTTGATGACTAGTGAGATGTCTTCTTTGTTGTTGAAGTCAAATGCCAATTTTGTTATTAGTTGAAGATGATTTATGTAAAATGTTGAAAGAGTTAAATCTACACATTATGTATAATTATTATTTTGTTATAGAAATTGTGTAAAGTAAATATATTTTTATTTAAATATAATAATATATTCTAATTTAATATTATATTAATTTTTTTATGGTTTATTAATATGATAATAAATTTATATTTATTTATATTGTATCATATAAAAATTTATGTTATTGTTATTTTATATCATCTTAAATTAGCACTTATGATTCTTAATCTTTAACATAATATATTTAAACTCTAACTATAATTGAAAACATAGTTTCAAATCAGATATTATAATATAACTAATCATATAAAAAACAAATTATGGTACCCCTAACATATTAGATTTTGTTTTAATTTGATTAAAATTTGTTATTATCTTTACCAAAATTATAAATTTTATACTCATGCTACTACTAACATCATAAATTTCAAAACTTTTATATTATTTATGAATATTTAAACTAACTTAAATAAAATTTGGATTTCATAATTAAAGTCCAAAACAATATCAAATAATCTTAGTCTAATCACTTATCCTAAAATCATGCATTGTAGATAAATATGCCTAACGACTTTCTTAATTATATTAAGAATATATAAAATAAAATAAGAATGTCACATTAATTTTTTAAATATAAGTAATAAAGTAACTATTTTTTACACAAATGTAATATTATTCTAGAACCACAACAATATTATTAATTTGTATTTTTATATCACTATTTAAATATTTGTCTTTATAAAAATTAGATATGTAAATTAAATTTATATAATTGAACCCTAAATAAATCATATCTTCTCTGTCAAACACTTTTAATTGATGAATAATATACATTATTATTTGAGATTAAAATTATAGTGTATTTTAGATTCTTGTGATACTTTTATCAAACAATTTTAATTGATGAATGTTGTACATTGTTCTTTTAAAAAATGATTCAATGGTTAAACTAGTCAAATGAAATGTATGAAAAATCATGTAAAAAAAAGCTCAAGAAACCGAAATTTACACAATCATGATAAATTGCACATGTAAACATATATGACACTCTCTAATATTCTCCTTCATAAATTTGTTGATTTTGTTTGATTCATTATTAAGAAATTTGATGAAATCCACTTCATGTGTATTGGATAAATTAGGGTTTAAATTGCCCATGAGTATATTATTTCTTGTAGCTTTAATGAATTTGATTCATTTCTTAAGAAAACTATTAAGAAAACTATAACAAATATAATGATCTCTCAATTTGACAAAATTTGCCGCAATAAAATACAATTGTTTAATATTATACTTGTTATCTTGTTATGTTTTATTTCCTATTTCTTATTACTATTTGTGTGCACCAAATCCATTCAGCACAAAAGTTCTTGAACCCATGCATACTTTGGGTGAGAAATCTATTGGACTTCTATGTTAATGAAAAAAAGTGTTGATTAAATTAGCTAATGTAATATCATCAAGAATTCCAACTC